>BGPR01007298.1:0-27444 GCA_013235015.1 Araneus ventricosus | reverse complement strand
ATTTGTCCCATAATAATAATAGCAGTTGAGGAATTTGATTTGTCCCATAATAATAATAGCAGTTGATGAATTTAATTTGTCCCATAATAATAATAGCAGATGATGAATTTGATATGTCCCATAATAATAATAGCAGTTGATGAATTTGATTTGTCCCATAATAATAGTAGCAAAAGAAAATAAATATAGAACGCAACATTTATTATCAAAGAACTAGATTAAATTAAACAACAAATTAAAAATATTACTCCTAACTTTTATTTTGAATGTTCAGATAGTTTTTGGATTTTTTAATAATTTCGTTACTGCATTTTAAACTTGCAGGTAGGATCCTTTGGCTGCGAAGCTTTGCTTTCCCTATGTGCGTGAGTTTAATGAACTGGCCAATCGCAACTCGATCTTTACTTGAAAACTCTCTTTTTTTCATCTTACTTTTACAATGGGTTGATATTCAACTGAAATAAAACAATTGATTTCGATCAGCGGATGAAATTAGAAAAATAGTTATAATTCGTAATAAACAGGTTAACCTAAAAATTGAAAGACGTGTCAAAACAAATGACAGATGTCATGAAACATTGATTTTGATAGAAGGCTTCGCAATTTCGCGCTACAACACAACTTGCAGCTGCATTCGTTTATAATTCCCGTTTAAATATTCACTTGCTACTATTATTATGGGACAGAGGTAGTGTTATATTTTCCCAATTTTCCGTATACTTTCTCTAGTAATTTCCAACCTGCTAGGAGGGGGGAGGGGGAGGGCATTTGTTCGCATTGATTAATTTCGAATGCTAACAGAAGTGAATTTCAGTAATTTTAGTTATATTTACGTCCCTTTCTGAGGCAAGACGAGGGCTATTTTGCGACTCTCGTCATTTTGAACCTCGGTCAGATGACGAGGACAACACCTACAGGCTTTTATTAATAAAAGTACACAAAGTTACTTAAATTTTCGAAGGTGTTGAAATATTTTTTGGAAATGACTACAACTTATTATGTCCGTCTTCAAAAAAAATCCAAATTATTTAGTATATTCGATCAGAAGAAGTAGCTATTTAAATTCTGAAATGCAACTTATTTTGTCCGTCTTCAAAAAAAAAATCCAAATTATTCAGTATATTCGATCAGAAGAAGTAGCTGTTTAATTCTGAAATATATTTTTCGAAAAAGAAATTATATGTAAAGCTCATGTTATATTTTTTAAAGCAACTTAGAATTTTTTTCAATAAACTTCGAAAAAAATCGCTTTCGACTATTCATAAAAAGAAAGAGAAGAGAACAAATACCACATGAATTCCGTCACTTAGTGTTTCGGTACCACAGACGACAGCCTCTATGATGTGACAGCCTTGCAGGCGAGCCACTTTCTTCTGAGCTGCGACGAAATTCCTGGGGCTGATGTGACCCCCTCCATTATCGTCCAGCAACACGAATTCGTCACTTTTCAGCTTGAGGTAAGGATACCTGAATGGGAAATTAAGAGAAGATTCTTTACCCAGTTCAACGGACAAGCTGCAGTTTCAGAAGGAAAACATATAAAGTATCGTCGGTAGATAAAATTCGGAATTCCTTCTAAAAATGCCTCCTTTTTTTAATTAAAAAATTAGTAAAGTATTGCAAGAAAATATACAAAGACTTGATTTTTTACAATAAAAATTTGCTGTTACTAGAATGTAGGGTATACCGGGGCTAGTTGGCCCAGACGTTGTAGTGTCCTATAAAATGTAGCCGAGAAATTAAGCAATATTTCTTTTTCATTTAGTTTATTAATGACACACACAGGACTAGCACAACATAAATATACGAACACACGAAACATTTAACATAAAGAAAAGAAAATATACTTTACAATTCTCATTATTTTGAATCATGGCCACACAAACATATAAGTCTCTTCATTCTCAAACACACACAACCACCCTCATTAATGTCCAACAGCCAACTAAACTGTTATAAGATACAATCTTGTGCAGCGCCATCTACTGCAGGAAACAGCAACTATGAAATCCAATTCTTTACAACGTGTTATTTTCAGAACTTTCCGGTATTTAACGTTGCCATTCCAGACCAGTTTTTTTTTGTCCCGTCTTCCTTCTTTCACATCAGCGTCATTGAAGAAGCAGCGTTCATTAAAGAACCAGCTAGAATTTTCTAACTTTTACTAAGCTCAGTAAATTTCCTCAATCACTTAACAATAATCCCTTTTTTCCTTTGCTCATAAATTACAATTTCCATTCTTACAAATAATATTCAGGAAGATAATTCTTCATTGTTACCTTAGAACTTGTTTGTTTATCGAAATGCTTTCACAATAAATCCCTACACTCATGAGAAACAAAAATGGCGATGTGGGGCTAGTAAGCCCATTTCGCATGGGGCATATTGGCCCGGCGGAGCAACATGCCCACTGGTGCATGTTTAGGATGTGCGTTATAGAAATATCTCTGAATGTTTGGGATGGAATTGTACCAGATTTATTATGCAAGATACTTATTTTTATTATAATTACACAATACTATTTGACGATGACCATAAAAGATGTATCTCAGTTTCTATTGAGTAGAAATGCACCAAATTTGTATATAATATACATAATGTGGATAATAGCACAACTAAGTAACTTAACTTAATAAAATATAATAATATAGAGAAATGTTTTGTGATAGCCGCTTTATTCTAGTAGTGGGTCAACTTACCACGCAGTCGGGGCAGGTTGGTCCAATCGACTTGGTGTCAGTTTGAGGTTTTAAATTAATACTGATAGTTAATATATTCAAATCTTATTATGGCGAATTATTTCTTAAAGCACACTAATAGTGTCAAAAAAATTTTTTTTGAATTCCCTTCTTCAAAAAATTCTTAGAAGAAAAAAACGGGCCAACTAACTCCTGTATACCCTACTTGATGTAGCTATCAACTCAGATGCGCAAAAGCTCTTTTTTTTCACTCGCATACTATTTACAATAAAACCATTAAGAACAACAATTGCTAGTTTACTTGGTTCTACAGATTTGACAAAAGCCATCGATTTTACCCCTTGAATGCCAAAACCCTAAAATCGTCAAGAGTAAGGGCTCTGTTAAAGCAAGAATTCTCCGAATTCACAATTTCACTTATTTGAATTTTTTATAACTACATATATCACTCTACTAATTCTATAACTACTTTAAAAGAAATTATAGAATAAACAGTTATACAAAAAAATTACTCAGAATGTGCTCACATGAAAAGGTGACTTCTACTGAAGTCGCGTTTTGTCTTAACGTAGTGGGTTAGTATTAGCAATATAACCACTTCATTGTGGAAAATGGCTATGTTAAAAGATTCAGAGACCTTTGGATCGGATAAAGCAGTTTTTATTTGCAGCATGGTCTGTCATACATGAAAAGCAGAATCACAGTGAAGATAAAATGAAAGTCACTTATATATATAGATTTTCAAGAGGATTGAAAAGATCGAAAGGCAGCCAATGGGAATTCATAATGTTACAGTGAAACAGCGAATAAAAAACATTAATATGACAACCAATCAGCTCTATTTAAAAAAGACGTGAAATTTCTGAAACTTAGTGATGTAATGTGCGAATACTCTATTCTAACAGTTAGTGTATTTGTCGATAAAGCAAGGAATCGTGACTCCCCAAGTCCAGTAAAAGATCCCTCTGCCATGAAAGCTATAAAAGCAAATTTCAGGTTCTTCTACAATGAAGAAAGATCTCGACTCTTCGACTGATTGGAACGGGAAGAAACAGTTAACGCTCAACTGTACTACAAAGAGCTTCTGGAGTCTAAATAGAACAGAACAGAACACCACTTTATGCCCCTGCGACTATAACCTTTTGGTTATTTAAACAGTGTGGCGGACATGAAGTGGAAGAGACATCGGAAGACGCTCCTTAACTGTCTAGCAAATAAAGGCGAAGGCAGAGAGATGGAAAAGGTTACAAAATCACAAATCTAAAAATCTAGGATAATATACAAGAAACAAAAAGGGATTATCATATAAAACCATATAGAAACAAAAATTGTAAAAAGGAAATAAATGTGAGTATGAAGTGTACAATATCAACAAACAAGAGAGGGAAAAAACTAATCAAATAAAGGAGTCCACAAAAACAAACTAAAATGCGAGTGTTAAAGCACATGTGTGTCTGTTCTGTTGATTGTTCTTTTCTCCAAAAAGTGGAAGTGTTTCTGTGTAGAAGCGGAGAATAGTTCATGTGCGCCGTCACTTCGGCGAAGAGGGCGCAAAAAATTCCCCATGTCGGCCTGCAGGTAATGGAAAAGGCTTGAAGTGAGGCCATCCAAAATAAGCTCAGGGGCAAACTCTTCAAGGGGATCTCAGACAACCTCAGTCCACATTTGGCCTAGAAGATTTTCCAGCAGCCAACAAAATTTCGATAGAAAGTTCTCAGGCATCCTCCGTGCAGCACCAATTTCTCTCCTTGTGACTGTGATATTGTGACAAAATTGTCTTGTGGGTGTACGTGAATGCAATCCAATAAGCAGGACTTAAAAAAAGTAAAGGTCTTATATTCTAGGAAAAGAAACGTAGCACAAGTATTACACAGCACTAGTAAGAATTCACAACAGAGACTATCATTAAATCTCAATACAGCGCTCAAAGGTTTCTTGTTAGCTCACCAGCTTGCTTGCTGATCAAAATCCAACTGACTCTTCTTGGCTTGAGAGCTTGCCTTTATACTTTTCAACAGGAAGTGACTTCATTACGTAGGAAGTGACGTAATCTCTAGAAAGTTCATGAAACCAGTAGAAATTGGTGGAAAGTTTGAGGTCCTTCTAGAAAATTCCCTTTGTCGCCAAAGTCGCCAACTTTGCCGCCAGGTCGCCAAATTTATCGCCAAGTCGCCAAGTTTGTCGCCAAGTCTAGCATCTCAGGGAAACGACTTTATAGCTTTGTAACAATATCTTCGATCCTTTAAAAAAATCACTGAAAGATCAAGGGTTCGTCTGGGACAGAGAAGTGCAAGACACCATAGAAAATTGGATCCATCAGCAACCCAGGAGTTTCTACATTGAAGCCGTCCACCCTCTTGACAAGAGTGGGAATAGGATGTTCAGGATCAGTGAGTGCATCGATGTCAATGACAATTATGTGTAGGTGACATGTCACAAGCGAACTATAATTAAAATATTCCTTAGATTTAACCGTAGGGGTTCGTTCAAATATTACGTAAGCACCTAAGTGGGGTTGCGATTTGCTTATTTTTGCTGACAAGGGGAGGAGGGTATGAGTGATGCTTACGTAAGACATTAAAACTACTTTATTTCCTAAAATCTCTCGTAACTTGCAAAAATAATTTAATTAAAAAAATTAAATTTGAAAAATATTAAATTTGGCAAAAGCAAATTAAACTTGGATTTTTAAAATTGTGATAAACTAAGAAATTTTCTTAAACAAAATTGTAAGGAAATTAAATATATATATATATTTTTTCATTTTAAGCCGAGTTAAAGTTTTTATTTGAATTAAGTCCTAAAATTTCTAAAATTAGATTATTACTATTATACGTTTTGTGAAAAAAAAGAACGGAGGGGGGTTGCCGTTTGCTAACGTAATTATGAGAGAGGGATTTGCGATTTGCTTATTTTTGCTGACAAGGGGCACGGGGGTCAAAAATTACCAAAAACATGCTTACGTAATATTTGAACGGCCCCTAGTCTCCTTTTCAAGTGGGTACATCTTTTGATTTCATGACTACTGATATCACAAATAATTAGGGATGCGGTGGCCTAGCAGTAAAGTCTTATCTTCGGGCAGGAGGATTCCAGGTTCTCGTGTATTGGACCTGCTGTTAAATCATATGTAGGGGACAAGCGTTCGTGCAGTACGAAAGTTTGGGGAGGGAGTGCCCTCTCAGGTGCCTTCCTCGTCATGTGACCGCGATCCAAAATTATGATTTCCGTCCAAAAATAGCCCGTGTTGTTTCAAAATGGGACGTTAATATAACTAAACTAAACTATCATACATAATAAATTTATTTTTCTCGGGACACTCTTCGTCATTATTAATATACGCTCACCTGCTTTTGAACGTCTCTCCGATCCCTGCCATCTCCACCAGAGGCACTTTGTGCACAGCGCCGCTACTGAGGCAACCCTGCATGAAGCTACCGTGCTTCGGACCCGTGAAGAGACAACCGACAGGCTCATAGAACTTGATTCCTGTGGGAAGAAAAGCACACTGAAATTCAGCTTCTGTGCATCAGAGCAGATTAATCAGATTGATATATGATTATTTATGTTCTGAAATTCCATGATTCAATTGATGCATTGATTGAGGATGAATTATGATATGATATGAATTATGATGCTTTGATTGGGCACAGAATTATTACTGCAATTCCATGATGATAATGACACAGTGAAGTGCAGCTTCTATGCATCAGAGCAGATTAATCAGATTTATTTATGATTATTTATGTTCTGAAATTTCATGATTCAATTGATGGTTGACTATGATGCATTGATTGAGCATGAATTATAATACGATATGAATTATGATGCATTGATTGAGTATGAATTATGATGCATTGATTGAGCATGAATTATGATATGATATGAATTATGATGCATTGATTGAGCATGGATTTATTACTGCAATTCCGTGATGATAATGACACAGTGAAGTGACACATCAGAGCGGATTAATCAGATTTATTTATGATTATTTATGTTCTGAAATTCCATGATTCAATTGATGGTTGATTCTGATGCATTGATTGAGAATGAATTATGATACGATATGTATTATGATGCATTGATTGAGCATGGAATTATTACTGCAATTCCATGATGATAATGACACAGTGAAGTGCAGCTTCTATGCATTAGAACAGATAAATCAGATTGCTTTGTGATTGCATTCCTTCCTGATTGCTCTTGATAGCATTTTTATTCTGCATTTCCATGATTTTATAATAAAGGAAAATTTTTGTGGGGTGTGTTTCAGGTACAGACGTGTCAGTCGGCACCTAAAGACGTAAGAGCCGGCACGTATTTGTGACAGTCGGGAGAGGATGTGGCAAGTAGCTGGCATGCTGGTATGACAGTCGGTCTCGAAGAGTTAGACATTACTAAAAGGATTCGTATGAATTCTGTTGAGTCTCAAAGAAGACGATTTTATAAGGTTGGAAATTGTGGTAACTCAAAATTCGTTCCTTTCGATCTGTACCGGTATTGCAGACGATGAATGACGCGAATCAATTTCAACGCCACGCAGACTTCTAATTTTTATGAAATAAGTGAAGTAAGCGAAAAAATAATGGCTAACCTGATAATTTTTCCAGCTCCCTGTACCTGCTTATGGAATGCTGTGAAAGAACTTGACATGCGGGTGCTTCATCAAGAACGCGAGTGATCCGCCCTTCGTCGTAGTGGGCTCCAAAAATCTCCCGTTTTGGAAGTTCGTCAGCCTGCAAATATGCGTCCGAGTAAATTTCAATATCAAACAGTGTGGGGATTAAGGGGCCGTCCACAAATAATGTCACGCTTGGAGGGGGTTCGTGAAATTGTGACAGTTTGTGACAAGGGGGAGGGAGGGGTAACAAGAAGTGTGACATCACACATTTCGGTTAAAATAAAAACATTTAAAATTAGCAGATTAAATTTTGAAGTTATTTTGAAATTACCAGAATTTGAGGGTATTTTTTAATAGTGGCTAAAACAACTTGCATGTGATTTTTTTTCACTTATATTCCTTCCTTTTCGCAAAAGGCATTCTGGGTAGATTCTGAGAATATGGTAGCAGCAGAAATTCTTCACCATTAGAAGAAAATCTCCCCCTGTCACACCCTTGAAATGTCCAACAAAAGATACGTCGCCCCACCTGGGTGAGTGGTAGAACTGGTAGTGGCACAAACAGGTTGATCTTGTTGAGGCGGTTTTTTTTAATTCGATCTGTTTAAGAGTATTTTGTGTTCATAAAGTAAAGATAAGATTTAAAGCAAATTTCAAAATACTACCGTTTTCAATTGCTCTTTTATATTAATATTTTATTACTATTCTGTATTAATTAGGTTTTTCCGTTGTAAACCTTAATCTTATTTCATACAAAATTAAGCACACATATAATCATTATTATTGTTATGCTCACAAATGTCATTAAAGCACATAGTTAAAGTTTAAAAATAAAATTTGAAATGTGATCTATAACGTAGTGCTTTGTTTCTGAACTGCAAGTATATGTTTATGTAATATAGCGTGACATGAGACAAGGGGGGAGGGGATATGGTGAAGTGTGACACTTCGTGACAAAGGGGTGTCAAAAATATTGAAAAAAAGCGTGATATCATTTATGGACAGCCCATTAAGAAACTTAATTTGACTTGAGACTTCAGGAATTTCAGCAACAAAGGCCGCTATCCATAGATTTTTTCATGGAAACGGTAATTAAAATCAAAGAAGAGTTACCCAACTGTTACAATTTAGTCGATAAATATTTTTATAAAAAAAACTTCTAAATAAGATGCCTCACCACTTAATCCTAAGGTTCACTCCGTAAGTTAGTTTCCTCAATTTGATGAACTGCTACATTTACTGATTCAGATAAAAGAATATTTGCTATCTAATTATGAGCTAAACTATTGCCAAATTCATACGGTCAAGACAGAGATAAAAATGGCGAACTGCGTCAGAGCCTTCATCTTCCTCAGAACGAGTTTAACCTTCCAGCAGTCGCGCGTATGTAGGGGATATTTATATCGGGCATCTTATTTATTTATTTCAATAAAAGCACACTACAGAGAAAACTCCATTTACAGAGTGCTATAAACAACAAACACACAAAGAACAAAATCCTCAACGAGTAAATAAAAATAAATGCGCTAGAAAATAAAAAGTTGAACACAGAGAATACACAAAATCATAAAAATTTTGCATATATAATTAGAAATGAAAACATATAATCGCAAAAACATTAAAGCACACCATCATTCTAAAAGTCGTATATTTAAAAAAATTAAAAGATCATTTCCAAAAGGCAAGGGTTAAAAAGTCAAAACACACCAGCACCGAAACCTCTGAAAACAAACCAGGCGTTTGAACTTTTAAAGACGAAAATACACACTTGATATAAAAATAAATTGCAACACTTAAGATAAAAATAAATGACGATTATATAAGGTATTACATATTTATATAATTTTTTAATAAATTTTTATGCAATTTTTATTTATATAACCTGTGTTTAGTTTGGATCCAATAAATATAGATTACATAAGTGAAAATTTCACTTAACTTTATAAAAGAACGATATAAGTATGTAAAACGATGCACGATATAAGTATCTACTGCATACGCGTGCCTGCCGGAAGGTTAACTGACATTTCACACACAGTAGAAGAAAGTGAACTGGTATTAAATGCAGATTGAGCGGATGTCGTGTAAATTTGCAAAACTCGACGATTTCTTCTAAATGAAAAAAAAAAAATAACGGGAAGCTGTCTTTTTCAAACAGCCGCTTATGTTAAAGGCTTAGGACTACTTTATTCGCGTGACTCTTTTCCGATTTTTATATTTTTTGTAACTTCTGTTGTTACCCTTTATCTCTAAAATATGACATTAGTTATGCTGTTGACGTATGTAGTTACCGAGATATAGGGGATCTCCCATACAACGTTTTTTGTGACGTTTTGGCGTGTGAATCAAATTCCTTCCTGAGATCCCAATGGGAGGAAAGTAGTCCAACGTTAAAAAAAAGGATTTACATTTTCACAAATTAAAAAAATAAAAACACATTCAGTTCAGAAATTAATAGAATATACAAAAGCGTCGATTCTATTTTAACTGATATTCCAAAAGCCTTGTTTACAATAGAATTTTAAAAGCAAAAACGTTTATGTGCAGGCATTTTGCTCAGCAGTCTCCTATTCGAGTGCTCAGTTCATATTTAAAGTTTAGGACTTCAGTCGCTTCCATCTAAGGTTTTGAATTGAACATACATCTCGATTCATACTTTTTAGAATGTACTCTTCACTTATTTTTCCTTATTTTCAGTGGCTCCCAAAACTGAGTATACACTATTCATGTTCTTCATTAAATGTTTTTTCCTCATTTTCAGTGGCTCCCAAAATTGAGTATACACCACTCATGTTCTTCATTAAACGTATAAAATAGCAACTTAAAATATTCATTTAATTTTAATACTTACAGGAATATTAAAATGCTCGCTATAGAATGTATTCAGCAAGGAAACTAAAATGAGGAAGTGATAATATCTTAATTTGCTAAGTTTTTATGATGAAGTTCCAAATTTGAGAGTCACAAAATTGAGTTTACACTTCATAAAAATTTGAATTTGGCCACCAGTTCTTTTCTTTAAATGAGCCAGTGTAATAAATTTGATGCTGAAATGAACCAGTAATTGTTATCCATGAGAAGTTCGTTTTTTTAAAAAAAAATCTCAAAATTATGTCTAGAACAAGTGTTGATACCCCGAAACTTGTAATTCGAATGTCCGAATAAGGCAAATCTCGACGTGAAATTGCACGGAGTAGTCATGGACGCATTGAAAAAAATCATCCAAAAGTATAAAAACTCTGGACTAATAACAAATAAACCTGGTAGAAGGAGAAAAGAAAAGAAAAAAACATTTTTACACAAATACGAAAAAATTCTAACTTGAGTGCAGTCGAAATTGCTGCATCGACGTCTACAGAAAGGAAAGTATCAGCAGAAACTATCAGAAGGGTGCTCAGGAAAGCTAATTATAATGGAATTGTAACCATTAAAAAAACTTTCGTTTCCAAAGTCAATAGAGACAAAAGAATTGCTTTTGCTAAAAAGCATATTTGAGAGTCTGAAGATTTTTGTAACAATTTTTTATTCAGAGGCAAACGCAAATTTTATATTTTTGGAAGTGATGGTGGAAGCTATGAATGATTGAGGCCTGATTCTGAACTACTTGCCCCAAACACCATTCCTACAGTCAAGCATGAGGGAAGCTCAGTCCTTGTATGGGGTTCTATGTCTGCAAATGAAGTGGGGATTTCGGTTTTTATCGATGGCATAATGCATAAAATGAAATACTTGGATATACTGAATAAAATTTTTTTTAAAAAAAGTGCACAGAAACTGAGTTTAGGGTCAAATGCTATTTTTCAACAAGACAACGACCAAACATACAGCCGAAATCGTGAAGTTACGGTTATTATACAAGTATAAAATGTGATTGTTTACTCCATATCAGTCCCAGACCTCAATGTTATTGAAAATTTCCGGTCTAAATTGGAAATATCTGCTCAGAAACACAATATTAGGGATAAAGAACACTTAAAAGCTGTGATACAAGAAAAATGGGCAAAAATAATCCCTCAGGTAACACAAACTCCTGTAAACTCAATCCCATGCCGGTTAGAAGCTGTTTTGAAAGCAAAAGGATGTGCAACAAAATATTAGTTCATTTAATTTTTTTCTCTTTGTTAACGAGTTCACGTTATCACATACATGGTGTAAATCTGACTTCATTCCCCTAACCCAGTAGAAAAATTAGCCAACCCGTTTTCTTTGTCTCTGTTGCTCTAATCCTTTTCATCTAAGACCACATATGAAGGGGCAGGAACAAACAACTGCGGATTTTAGAAATTTCTAGAAAATTTTAACAAAAGTGAAATTGTGGGGTCAAAAATACCCCAGGTGTGTCCTAGCGAGCGTATGACAGAGTGACGCAGTTGGTGCAGCTACGTGTGTATATGCCCCTCATTCGCCATCACTCGACAGCACGCAAATGGCGTGGCGGCACTCCACGCCATTTCATTTTTAAGCCCATCCGTTAATTCAGTCTTTCACGAACACTCCACGCCACGAAAATTCGTCCATTCACGAACTGCTCCCCTAATCCTCCTGCCTGCGCCTTCTCCGATTTCCTCGGTGAAAAATGCACCCCAATCCTCTCCCCATTTCCGCGTTTATGGCCCGCCAATCCAAATGGAGTGATGGATATTGAAAAGGATCGGTTATCCAACTTTCCGCTCCATTCTATGCAAATTCTGAACAGCTGTCACATTGGCGATCGATTTTGGCGTGGAGCTGTCGTGAATGACCAGCTTTAACCAGAGGGAATGGTCTCCCCTAAACTTTCTCGTATACTTTCCCAAAAAGGTGCTGTTTCCCTTCCCCCCGCGTGGATAAAAAAATTCGAACCTACTGTAACCCAGAATCCAATGACTATCAGAAGGTTTCTCATTGTAGATTATAGTGATTGTAAAATATTTACGTAAAGAATCAAATTCAAAGAGATGCGTAGCGATTAGATGCGAACCGATTTTCCACTCTTACCGTCTCAAGGACAAAGTGGCGTAATCCTTCCTTTATAATCAATACATCGAACAATGATGTGTACGCTGCAAAATATTTAATACAGTTCAAATTCTTTAAGAGAGTAATTCCTTCATAACATGTTTGATAAAGATCAATTATGAAAGCACAATCAAAATTAAATAGGATGTATAGAACCATCATAGCATACTTATAGAAAAATATAGTTCATACAAGCTAGAATAATAAAAGACGCCAAATAAACTTCCGTCGCAAGTTAACCAAAGTTAGAACCACGCGTGGTTTGAAGGATCAAAACAAATAAAATCCCCTGCGCAATTTTTTGCGCAACAGGACCTGGCGAGACGCCGTAAATGTTTGCTTCCTCACAAAATCTCGCCTCCAGAATTGGTTTTTGGCAAGCTGCCAAGTTTTCGGAGTGTCCCTTCTTTGCACAGGCATTGCTACGAGAACGCATGCGCATGGAGTTGAACAAGTATGCGATTATACAGACCGACAGACAGTCAGCCCGTTGACGGATTTGGCCCAAAATTTTATACGAACCTACATTCACGACGATAAAACTGTGTACCAAATTTTATCCATCTAGCTATTCAAGTTTTTGAGATATAGTGTTCACATGACTTCGGACATACAAACAGACAGACTTCCCGCCGACGGATTTTGTCCAAAATTTGATAGAAACCTACAAATTATGTTTAAAGACCACATACCAAATTTGATCCCCGTAGCTATCATAGTTTTCGAGTTATCGTGTTCACAGACACACAGACAGACATAATTCCAAAATAGTGTTTTTCGGACTCAGGGAGGTCTAAAACGCGGAGATTCGTCAAAATCTCGAGTTGGAATTTTTTGACGATTACAATACTTTCTCTTTGTAGACTTCGTATACGAGAAAGTAAAAAGATAGTTATTCATCTCAACTTACTGAATAAAGTAAAAATGGCGTCTTACCGTCGGTTCGGCGGGTCCTACCAAGCACACTTTGATGCTCGGATTTGCGGAGGCGTGCCTCGCAGCCGAGCTGCCGAACATTCCGGCTCCGATGACGCACAAATCATAAACGGATTCAGCCATCTTTCAGATCTAAACTGAAAAAGGTGAATCCAAATTGATCTTTAAACAAATATCAAAAGCTGTGAAATGATGTTCAGATGACTAAACAAGTAATATAAAAACATTTTTTTAAAGTCAATTCCTACTTATGTCAACAAAGAAAAATATTATTTTAGAAATTTTTTCTCCCATATAAAACTAAAATTAATTAACTAAATTTAATTAATGAATTAATATTTGAAAAAACTGTATTAACATTAAGTGACATCCACTACAAATTTTAAAAAATGTATTTGAACTTGAGTGGATGAATAAAAAGTATTTTATTAACAATTGAATCTTGAAAATTCCCTTTTCGCCAACTTTGACGCCAAGTCGCCAAAATGGTAGCCAAATTTATCGCCAAATCTGTAATGTTAATAGTTTTGGAGATATAATGAAAAACGTACTGCGCATGCGCAAAGATATGGCTAAAATATGGGGGTGCTTCGATGATTCCATGGGCCATCCATATACCCAAGAACGAAGTCTGTAATGTTAATAGTTTTCGAGATATAATGAAAAACGTATTGCGCATGCGTCATGCAAAATATGAAATGACAGACAAACGGACAAACATACAGACAAGAAAGCGAATTGATATTGCATTGTCATCTAGTTCTGAGCTATGTTTAAAGTTTCAAGTCTCCAGCTGATAGGGAAGTTAGTTTAAAATCGATTGCAAAATTTGAACAAGATATATATATATGTAGGGAGAGTGGGAACTAATAGTAGGAATTGAAAAAAAAAAGAAATAAATCTCTTCATATTTATAAATACTGACCTTGAATCAACTCATTGGACGTTTCTTCATTTCAATTGAGATCCAGGAATGGAATTCAATGACAAGTGTAAGAGAAAGAATTATTATAATTTGATTTTACTTGTCAGATGTCGCCAGCAGAATCGTGTTTTGCCGCATTGTAAGTTTATATACATGTCGTATATGTAAATATTTACTTGTTTTTCGTTAGTCAAGTTCCGTTCTCGACTCTTGCGTCAAGGTCAACCAGTAGAAAGTGGACGTTTGAGTCAAGTTTAGCTGGGAATTTCTCTTGTTTCTACTTCGCTGTAATTGATTACGAAGCTTCGGGAATTCAAAAATTATAAAAGCTTTTCCAGGTTATTATAATTTTTGAACAAAAATCTAATTAAATCAGTAATCATTAGAGATGATTAATCAGATTACAGATCTAATTAATCATCTTTATTAATTAGATTTCGAATCGTTTATAATTTGACTAATGACGTTTACTATTTCTGCTTCGTTAGAAATTATACTCAAGCTCATAAACATAGACCTTTAGCGTATAGAAAACGTAAAAGTAAAAAAGACCAACACAACATTTTTTTTTTTATTTTAAATGTATCGGTATGGAACAGATTATTGGGTTTGTAATCATTTTTTTTTCTTATATTTCTTATGCTTCAAATTTATTTATTTTATTTCAATTTTTTTCTTATATCTTAATTTATTTATTCGATTTTATTTATTAATTTCTTATGGCAAAATTATCTCTTTGAGATCGTGTGATTTGATATGAATTTTATCAGATCACTGAAAAGATAGAATAAATTCAATTAAAAAAATTCTTTAAAACATACACTTTGATTAGTGTACTCAAAAGCAAATTTTTTTATTTAATTATCTTCTACTTTTCAGTCTTTAATTTATAATTTATTATTATAAATATTATGAAATCTTAGAGTGAATATTTTCTAAAATTCCCTACCTTTACTTTATACTACGACACACCCATGACTCCAGAGATAAAAATCTCCGGTTTGCAGTTTGAATGAGTGTGCGTGGAAACTTTATTGAACAAAAAAGGGTTACATACAGTGTTTTAACATCGACGAAAAACATGTGATAATTATAAAAACGATCAAAAATGTGTGTTTACATATGGAAAGAAAAACTCGCGAAGCAAAAACAATTTTAAGATTGGTCCCAAAACATCGCTGCGTCTATATACTTGTAGGAGGACTGAATAGGGTCCTAGGTATTGAACCACTAGAGGGTCCTAGTCCATAAGTAAAATTTCCTACGAGATGACGCCACTCGTACGCATTCAAAAATGAATTAAATTAATCGACTACTTGACAATTAACTTCTTAATATAACCAGGGGGAGTGTTCTCCCCTAAACTTTCTCGTATACTTCCCCAAAAAGGTGCCGTTTCCCCTTCCCCCGCGTGGCTAAAAAAATTCGAACCTATTGTTACCCAGAATCCAACGACTATCAGAAGGTTTTTCAATATAGTGATTGAAAAATATCTAGGTAAAGAATCAAATTCAAAGAGATGCGTAACGGTATTCCGCTCTTACAGGCTCAAGGACAAACTGACATAATTCGCTATTCCGTAATGAAATTGCGTTCCGTTACTTTCGCGTGCATAGAAGATTGCTTCCAGTACGCATGCGCGTGGAGATAACGGATTCTCTTCAAAAGCAAATTATACAGACCGACAGACAGTCAACCCTTTGACGGACTTGGCCAAAAATTTTATACGGACCTACATTTATGACGATAAAACTGTGTACCAAATTTTATCCATCTAGCTATTCAAGTTTTTGAGTTACAGTGTTCACATGAACGTGGACAGACAGACAGACAGACTTCCAGTAGGATTTTGTCCAAAATTTGATAGAAAGCTACAAATTATGTTTAAAGACCACACACCAAATTTCATCCCCGTAGCTCTCATAGTTTTCGAATTATCGTGTTTCACAGACACACAGACATAATTCCAAAATTGTGTTTTTCGGACTCAGGGAGGTCTAAAACGTGGAGATTCGTCAAGTATCTCGAGTTCGAATTTTTTGACGATTACAATACTTTCTCTTTGTATACTTCGTATACGAGAAAGTAAAAATCGCAACGGAGTTTCTGAATTATTTAGAATAGTTTCTGAAAAAATTCTAAAAAAGCAATAAAACAATCTAATTTATGTACTAATGAGCATAAAACTTTCAAGGCACTGTTCCGGTAATTTATATATATAAAAGGCAATGTCTGTGTGAATTTTGCTCCAGTCTTGAGCATTGATCTAAGAATTTTACTAACTCTTCCAATAAGTGTTGCATCCGGGGAACGTAGTTTTTGCAAACTAAAAATAATCAAGAACTATTTGCGAACAGCAACATCTCAAACAAGATTGTCAGACCTCGCTATATTTGGGACTGAGTATGAACTAAGAAGCAGTTTAGATGTTTCCGAGTTAATTAGAGAATTCTCTGAACTAAAAGTTCGTAAAAAAAAATCGTCTGAATTATACTCCTGTAAACAGTTTTTTTTAAATGATGTATTTTAAGTAAACAGTTATTATAAGTATTTGTGTCAATTACTGAGTTACACTGCTTTTTAGACGTTCGTTAAAAAATGTAAAAAAAAAGACCATACACCTTTTTTTTTTAGAATGCTTACATTGTAGTTCCATAGGGGCGCAATTTTTGACTTTTGCACAAAGATGTTCAAAGGCTGAGTCCAACCCTGACACAAGTATACAAAATTTGAAAACTCTAGCACATCAAAATGTGAGTGAAAGACCATTACAAAATTACCTTTCCAAACAATTCGAATTAAATGCAGAAATGTACAAGTAGATACATTTTAACAATCAAAGAACGAAGAAAGGTTTTTGAAATACGTAAAATTCAATCATACCAATTCATATCGCCGCATATTTTAGGGAAGAGTACATAAATTCGGAAAACAACATAAGAGAACGTGAAGCTACATGTTAGATGACGTGCGAAGCTGTCTTAATCATGTGACTGTGACGTCATGTGAATTACCTCCTCTACTGCAGGTCCAAAAAACGACAGGATTTTGTTATCTTTCAAGTAATTGTGAAAAATAACTAAGTTATATTTATATATGTAATAAAATAAAGAAAGGAAAAGACACCACATCAGAAATAATATTTACTCTTATATCCAATCCATTGTAATTGGATTACCTGTTTCAATATAATCTTGTAAGGAAAAAATTAAGATTGAACTTTAATTTAAATTTTTCTTTTACAATCATATTATTTTTAAATACTTTTATTTAACTTGACTTGTTTCAAATTTGTAAAAATGGAATTTTGTATTAGATTATTCACTTGCTTCTTGATGTGCTAGAAGTTAGAAATTTTGTTAACTTGTGTGTTCTCGATGAAAATACACTATTTTAATGTTTTAAGACTTAAACTGTCAATTAGTCGACTATTATAATTAAAGTTTTAAACCATACGAAAATCAATACCAGGGGTGTCACATGGTAGTGATTTTTAGAATAATTTTATTCTAGATTTGAATAAAAATTTTAATATCAGTGATGGTAAACATGCGAAATATTTAATAAAATTAAAATAACTATTTAAAAAATCCTGGAAAAAGAATTTTATGTTATATTTTTATGTCATGGAACAAATGAAGTTTTGCAATATTCATTCATATATTTTATTCATTTCTTACAAAAAAATTCAAAAAGTCAGATGAATTTTGCTGAAATATTTCACAGTAAAGAAATGATATAAGTAAATTATGATGAAAATTTCGACGTAATGGTACTTGAGAAATTGAAAAACTTCGTTTTGAACTTTTTTAAAGGATTTTCCGAAAATCAGCAAGTAAAAACTAGAGTCGCATTTTAAAGACCAGAAAAACAATTCATTAATCATCCAGAAAAGTTCCTTTAAGAAATTTCAATATTTTTAAAGATAAAATACAAAATAACACGATATTTATAGATGCCTATATATATATTTTCCAAACAATCAAAACTCAAGTAACATTTTCAATATAAAAACTTATTAAACTATTAATTAAAATTAAAATAATGTTACCTTATTAATGATCGTACAATGAAATACAAAAAGATAGATTATAAACTAATGTATTAATACTAGTTAGATTATTACTATGAAAAAGACAACCCAGAATTGGAATTCCAACAATCAAATGCTTATCAGCCTTAGGAACTGATATGTCGCATTAATCCGAATTTAAGGCGCCAACCCTCTGCGAAAGCCAATTCTTGGAAAAAAACAAAAAGTATGGGAGTAAATCTCCAAAATATTTCATGATAAGAAACCAATATATATATATATATATCGTTGCGCGAATGGTATTGAAATTAAAGCAAATAAAATCCAAAACACGATTGATTGTTGATGCTTTTGATGGAAAAGAAAAGTAAAAGAAAAATTATTTGATTTCATGGTAAAATATACGTATATTCGCTTTGAAATAAAAAAATGAATATAGATTTTAAAAAAATTGCTAAATGTAATGATTTCATAAGTAATTTCAAGTACATTTAGGGAAAATAAACGTTTTGATTGACTTCCAGAATAGTGAGCGCACATTGCGAGTAAATTGCATGAATATTAGTTCATACGCTAACCGAAAATAAAATGAAACAAATGCACACAAATTCATATTTTAATGTTATTAAAATCACCTTCAAAAGCACAAACACGGTTGGTTTAAATTTTATAGGATGATTATGACTTTTATCATTTTTGAAGGCACAATGAAAAGAAAAATTTATTCTTTCCCAGTTCTGGAAATTTTGAACTAAATACTTTCAGTAAAACAGTTAAGAAATAAAAGCAAAGCAAAACTTACATTTCTGTCGTTTAAACCAAGAAACTGACTGGTTGTTCGAAAAATATCTAAAACGGATCCTGCGATTAATAGTTATCTGAAACTAATCATTTTCAGACCCTACTACTCTTTCACAATGATATCCAAGTGATAAGCATGCGATACGGTTAACACAATGCAAACAAAAATAGCAAAGCAAGCGCAAAATTAAAAATATTTTGATAAACAATGAGAAACTTTCACCTAAAAACCTCGATATTCAGCCGCACTAATTAGACTTGTTAATAATCAGTATTAAAAGTTATTTCTAAGCAACCTTAAAACAAACAGAAACATCTTTTTACTTGAATTTTTAAACTTAGAATGCCCTTTCTTTCAATGCGAGTTGCGTAACTCTATTTGACTGCATGTTAGGAAAAATAATTTTAAAAAATAGTTTTGAACATAAAATTTTAGATTTAATGTATGTAGGATGGAAGCCAAGCTCCCTTTGAGATGAAATGTGCAGTTTCGTAGACAGATAAAATCACAGATGTAGTATCTATACTTATAAAAGTGTGCGTGTGTGCGATGTCCAGACGAATCTATCGCACTTACAACCTTGACAATGGTGATTCAATGCACCTCGAAGCCGGAATTTTAAAATTTAATCTAGAAAAATTTTTTATTTGATGTTTTGTGTTGTTTTGGTTGATTTTTCGCACTAATTTCTCAATAGAATGGTTTTGAGTAATTGTACGAAAAAAATATATACAACATCGGAAAGAGCACAGGATTTATGGTCTAATGAAGTTAGTTTTGAATTTTTAACATAATTTACTAAATTTTGAGAATTTTTTAAAAAATAGCCAGTTTCGCCATCGAAATGTTATTTTTGTTTTTAAATTTGCTGCAACCGACGTTCTAATAACATTATTATTTTCAATTCTTTTCAACTTAAAACTAGAACGGTTTTCTCGAATTTAAAACAAGAACGGTTAATATATCTTTTCTTCTTTTTTTCAATTAATGTTTTCCTGGTCAGTTTGAAAGACAGTTTTCCTCTAGCGAGCTTCCTCCCGCGACACTGCTCCGGAACGTTGCTGGCAATTTCATTGGCTCATGGAACAGGCGCAGGTGACGTCATAATCTTCAATTGAATGACTTCGATTATTATTTTCTGATTCGATTTTATATTTTGCTTGCTGTATAATAATCATTTTCACGTTGCAATTTTTTAATATTGTTTCAGATTAACGTACTCTGTATTGCTTTTCTACAGTTGAAATGTCATTATCGCGAAGAAAAATAAGCGAGAAAATCAACAATGTGTATCTCTTGTTTTGTTTTCAGAACTTTTTCACGTCATTGTGGGTGTTTTTTTTTTTTTTTTTTTTCATTTTGTTGAAGTCCTGATTCCATGGGCGCGCCGTGCGCGTACTGCTAGATTTAGATATTCAATTGGGACAAGACGAACATTTAAACGGCACGGACATTTAAAAAAAGAGATGAGGGAAAAAGGTAATTAGGAGGGCGGGTGCTGAAATTTACATCATATCAAAATAAAATCTTCGTGGGCAGTTATGAGCGTCATGCTCCATCACTAGCAATCGATAGGGTTGCCATACGTCCCATATATCCGGGACTGTGTCCGTATTTCACTACTCAGTCCCGTATTACTATTCGTCCCGTTTTCTGGAATGAGAAGAAATAGAACGTACTATTGTATATTTGCAAGTAAGAAACATGGATACTGGAGATTCTATTCAACCAGTTTGTATATCCTAAAGATTATTTAGAGAAAATAATATCAACTCAAACTGCGAAGCAACTATGAAATTGGGCAGGGAAGAGAATTGGCTGTAGTTTTCTGTAGATACAAAGTATATCGATCAGAAATCATGTCTTATAAAGCTCTGCGAATACGTATTTTCTATTCATACCCTCAATGCAAATGTGGAGAGAATATTTTTCCCTCTTGTCAACTCATGGTCGGACGAAAGAAATAGGTTGTCAATAGCGGAGACAATTGAAGCAATTTTGATTTGTCATTATAATTTTAAAATGACTTGCTCCTAACTTTATATGAAGATGGCATAATTAAGAAAGTAAAACCAATTTTAAAATATGACTGGGCTAAAAAGGATTGGCCTTTCATCTATCCTATTAAAATTCGAAGGTAAACAAACATATTTATGTATGTCCTTCTATCTTCTCACGAACTACTGAATCCTGAAACTAGCCGTAAGTACCAAAAGATGGAAAATAATCCAAGGAATCCATTTCGGCTATTTAAATTCCGAAATTGTAATGAGTTAAAAATATATTAATTCAAAACGTCAAAATGAATGAATTGGCGTGCTGCCATCTATTGGCAGCATGGTGAATTCATTCACGGCGGATTCTTTTTTTCCCTATTATTAGTTTTCACATCCGGTGTTGCATTTTTTATTTATTTAACGGAAGTTGGTATTTCTTTTTGAGCGAGGTTCTGTGTTTGGATTCATTAACAATGGAAAAAAAATCATTCTCATGCTTTTTTCTTTCTTTTTCTGTATTAAAGTGCTTAATTTCGTAACGTTATTTAGGGAAAGTAAGTGACAATATTTGTTGATTGTAGAGGAAAACGGAGGCGGGGCATATGAAAATATATGGATCCCAAGGTCTCACGTGACCTCACTTCTCTCCGCCCGGGGATATCCTATTATTCGTGATAGCACGTGCAACGCCGGGACACACAGCTAGTCCTTTTTATTATTCTACCTGTTCATTTATTAGATTGCTTCAACTTTATTGATTTTTTATCAGAGTAAAATAAACCATTACCTATCCATTTTTTCACGTTTTATTTATTTAGCACTTAAACGTCCGGTATCAATGTTTGGCAATTATGGCAACCCTAACATTGTCTTCTCTTTTTACAGAAGTATGAGAGTTCATGTTGAAGACGCACAGAGCGCCTCCTATTGGTATGTGAGCGGTATCCTACATGTATTATTCAAAAACTAATTTCTAATTAAAAGTTATTTATTAACAACTATTATATTTTCCTTACTGTAAGTCAAAAGTGTAATAAGTAACTTATTTTTTATTTAATAATAATTTAATTTTTCATAGCTAGTTGGACAAAGGGAAAAATGTAAGTGATGCAAACGTGCATCACGTGCACAGTGCAAGATGGTTCCTAAAGATTTTATACACTAACTATTCACATAAGCAGAAGTTGGATGAATTATTAACTTAAAATATGCTTATTCAATTATAGTAAACTGGAAAGAAAAGCAGCAATAAAGCTTTTCTAAAATTGAAAAAGCTTGAGTTCCTAACTAACTACTTTTAATTATAAAAGAACTGAACTGTAGAAAAAAATTAAAATGTATTGTTTAGCTTACGAACATTTTATAATTTGCTTCTAAACACATATTATTTGCCTCTAAAAATTTTGGTGTAGAAAGAGAATGATAAATTATTCTCATTTCGTAAGATTCCATTTTTCCTAAAAGCTTAAATATAAAATCAAAACTAGTAATTTTTGTTTTTAAAATCAAGAAACTGAAATAACTTGATAGAAACTTTTTAAATAATTTGAAATACCGCGTTGTTGGATGCAAAGTGTTCCTGCTTAGAGCACTGTAATGGAAAAACCTAATATTAAAATAATGTTCAGGACTGCTGAGAATGTTTTATGGCAAAGAGAATCTCAAACGCAAGTTTTATTAGTTCAATGTCTTCCTCAGAATTTTCAGGGATATATTGAGCTTTGCATACCGAAAATACGAGGGCTGTTTTTTAAGTAATTACCGTTTTGAAATTCGGCCCCGCGCATGCTCGTTGAGTATCTGCATCTGTTGACTTGCCACAAACACCATTACGGAAGAATTCGACCGTATTTAAGTCTGTTTGTAAGTATTTAAAATGCCTCAGTCAATTGAAAATCCCGCCGAATGTGAAATACGCTCTGTCATTCGTTTTCTTAATGCAAAAGTTGTGAAAGCGACTGAAATTAATCGGCAGATTAGTGAAGTGTATGGAGAAATCATTATGAGCGAAGGAATGGTAAAAAAATGGGTTAGACCATTTAAAGATGGCCGCACGAATGCGCATTATGAGGAAAGAAGCGGGCGACCTTCTGTCACTACTGAAGACTTTGTGCAGAAAGTTGATGCAAAAGTTCGAGAAAACAGACGCTTGACGATTTCATCTCTATCTAATGAGTTTCCTCAAGTTTCAAGAAGTGTTCTTTGTGGAATAGTGACAGAACACTTAAATTATCGTAAGTTGTGGGCAGGCGGCAGATTTCTATGAGGATGGAATCCAAAAGCTGGTTGTAGGATACGACAAATGCCTTAATAGTGGCGGACATTATGTTGAAAAGTCGATTAAAGTACAGGCATTCATGAAAAAATAAAATAGCTAAAAAATGTACACTTTTGTGTTTTTAATTTCAAAACGGTACTTTAAAAACAGCCCTCGTATATCGAACTTTTCATCACAATAAGAGCGGTATTGTCGAAAGACACTTGATTTCAATAGCTTTATTTTAATGGATCAGGCATGAGATTGCAAAAAAAAAAAAGAAAAAAAATGGAAAAAGAGGAAAAGCGCGGAATAGAAAAATGGTAAATTATTCAATAAAACGCGTGAACAAGACAATGACGAAAACTATATTATGCATGCCAAAAAGTCCAACAACAGTTTTATTTAAAAGCAGCTGTATGGAGACATTCATGTCAAATTGAAGAGATATTTGCAAATACCATAAGATATTTTTAAAAAGGAAGTTTCCGTTTAAAGTTAATTTTTCCAGCTTCAAAATAAATATCTGGTGAGGTTACAACCATCATAATGAAAAACAATATTTCTATATGAATGTCCAACCAATATATTTTTCATCCTTAATAGATTAGATAAATTTTTAGGCTTTGAAACTGCTAATACTAAGGAAGAAAAATTACAAAACAATAATTTTGAACTTGTTTATTTTTTATTCTTTTCTTTCTTAAACAACACTAACGTTCACTAAAAGTAAATTTTAACAGAATGACAGAAGAGCAGATCGTAAAGGTGGAAGCAAGCTTCAATGTTTAAAAAATATTACAGAGTGTCAAAGTATGCATAGTAGGAAAAAGAACCAAACTATTATTTGCAGAAAAATAATTTTTTCTCAAAATGTATCACAGTTTTGAAAGAATGAACAACAAACTTTAAAATTTTCATTACAAATGGTTATTTCCATACACTATTTAATTTTTGTTAAGTTACTGTAATATATTTGAATAATATGGAAATTGATACATTTTATAAAAATATGTGGCAATTATTAACAATTTTATGATAAACAGAGCCGATTTATTATGAAAAAATTGAAAGGGTTTATTTATTGCACTTGCAGAAAGGTCTTTTATGGAAGGTAAATAATAATGAGCACGTCAAAGTAATCGTTTTTTTTTTTTTTTCCCCGTTTAGCCAAATCATAGAAAACGATGAAAGGATCTCGTCGGTTCACTTTACCTTGTTGCCGTTGCACATAATTTTAACTGGTTGAAAGTCCATGTGGAAAGGAACTACGCATGCGCTATCTATCGCTTCACGGAGAACTGTTGGTGAGCTACTTGCAAAGGTCACGGTCAGACTTCTCAAAGTAACGCATGCGCAATAGCTTTTAGCGGAATCTCCTGCTTTCCGTTAGTGCCAGAACTGTTTTTTAGAGATTCCATACGGTAGAACGGATTTTAATGCCGATTATAAGCATTTTACGATTCTATTTTGATTTCACCGAATTATTAACATGAATCAAACAAAAAAAAATTAATATAAAAAATCGAAGAACACCAGTGGGAGTGTTCTCCCCTAAACTTCCTCGTATATTTCCCCCAAAAGGTGCCGTTTCTCCTTCCCCCGCGTGGCTAAAAAAATTCGAACCTACTGTTATCCAGAATCCAATGACTATCAGAAGGTTTTTTCATTATAGTGATTGAAAAATATCTAGGTAAAGAATTCAAAGAGATGCGTACCGATTAAAACGCATCTATCGCACTCTGCTAGGTTTCACTCTTGCCATCTCAAGGACAAACTGACGTAATCGCTCCTTTCGCGTGTACAGACGATTGCTTCCGTAGGCATGTGCGTGGAGATAGCGGATTGGTTTCAATGGTAAATTATAGACCGACAGACAGTCAACTCTTTGACGGATTTGGCCCAAAATTTTATACGGACCTACATCCATGACGATAAAACTCTGTACCAAATTTTATCCATCTAGCTATTCAAGTTTTTGAGTTATAGTGTTCGCATGACTTCGGACATACAGACAGACAGACTTCCCGTTGACGGATTTTGTCCAAAATTTGATAGAAACCTACAAATTATGTTTAAAGACCACATACCAAATTTCATTTCCCTAGCTCTAATAGTTTTCGAGTTATCGTGTTCACAGACAGACAGACATAATTCCAAAATTGTGTTTTTCGGACTCGGGGAGGTCTAAAACGTGGAGATTCGTCAAAATCTCGAGTTCGAATTTTTTGACGATTACAATACTTTCTCTTTGTATACTTCGTATACGAGAAAGTAAAAAAGCGGAAAATGACAAAAATCAGAAAAAAAGAGGAAATTGTCAAAAAATCGGAAAAAGACAAAAAAGCGGAAAACCGCGAAAGAATCTCATGCCTGGGATATTTAAATAAAAACAAAATCGTTCCATAAATCAAATTATTAAACTCCATTGATTCCCATTTTCTTTTCACGATTTAGTGTTATATACCAACCTGTCAGTTTTCATGTTTATTTGCCGATTTTGTTTTCAATCGTTAGAAAAATCTCAGCTTAATAGAAAATCACTACATCAGAATGCAAGGCAAATGTACATAACCAGAAAACTGGATCACCCCCGCCCTGCCGTAACATTTGGGTCCTCGGAATGACAGCCGGTGCAATAGCTCGAGTGCTGAGGCTGGAGTCCTAGTAGCCATCACAGGCCATGGCCCGACCCCTCCCGTAGGAGGTACGTACTATCACTGGAGGGAGGATCCAAGTTCCCTCCCCCATTACTATATCCCCAGGGGAAGCGAGTGCCCGCTTACTTATCCGACGGCCGCTCATGTGTACTCGCAGTGCCTCCCCCCCCCCGACGGAGAGCATGTACATGAGTAGAAATTTATATCTTTCTTTCATATGCTGTGCTTCAAAAAAATGCACATTCAATACAATTTTCCTTCAATTCATAATGCAATTTCTCCTTCAATTCAATTCACAATGCAACTTCTCCTTCTTTCTGTCAAAATCATCCCCGCTTCATTGACAAAAAAAATCAATGATCTGTACATAGGGGAAAGTGGGGTAAAACCGGGTAGTGGAGTAAAAGCGGGTATCGTACTGAATTTTAATTATTAATATAAAGATCTTAGTGTTTGGGGGGGGGGGAGGGATGAAAAAAGGTCAAGAATTTCCCTTGAAATTGCAGTTCAGTTATTCAACAGATCCACCATAGAAATACATGATTTTTTTGTTAAAAATTAGTAACCGATTATTCCAATTCCATTTTGCTGTTGGGTAGGGACCTAACTACTGCTTAGTTCTAAAATAACGAACAATCGGATACTCATTTCATAAAATGGGACAAAAATTCGCCAATTGCATTCCACTTACATATTTGTACAATTTCACTTTGATACTGCAATCAGATTTATTTAATGTCTCAATACCATGCAAAATAATGTGAAAAGCTTTAATGCTTAGCAAAAGGCAAAGCAAAAACAGTAGGCTGTCGTAAACCATCACGACAAGTCAGTAATTTTAGGTTGTTTTAGTTTAGTTATATTAACATCCCGTTTTGAAGCGAGGGTTATTTTGAGACGAGCCTCATCATTTTGAACCACACTCAGATGACGAGAGTGACACCTGCGCTGGCGGGTTGCCAACGCAGGTGTCCAAATTTCCGTACAACACCAATGGGAGGACGCTTGGCACCCTACTTATGATTTAGAAATTTAAGGATAAAAGAGAATAACTATTCGTTATGACAGCTACAATTTTAGTTTTTTATAAACAGACCATACAACTTTTTTTTGGTGCAGCATGCAGCCATTTCCCAACTCTAATTAAGATGCGTCAGGAGAAGGTCAATGGCAGTCCATCCATTTTTGCAACACTTTAAAGCTTTTCCTACTCTTACGAATATGAAGGATGCAGATGGGAAGTATTGTAGCCATAAAATATTCAGCCTCGAGATACTGATGAATTTCCATATTTTACACCTTCCCAGGACTGGGAGAACACTTTGGGAAACATGCCTGTGAACAGAGCTCCAAACCACAACAAACTAGATGGGTTTAGTTAAGTAAAAATCCCATTTTGAAGGCAGAGGGCTATTTTAGGATGGATCTTGTAATTTTGAGCCACAATCAGATGATGCGGACCACACACGAGCTCGCATGCCTCTCTCCAAACTTCTACACCCCATGCATTGTTT
>BGPR01007297.1:53186-72368 GCA_013235015.1 Araneus ventricosus | reverse complement strand
CCTTTTTCAAATCAAATAATAATCATTTTCACGTTGCAATTTTTTAATATTGTTTCGGATTAACGTACTCTATTGTTTTTCTACAATTGAAATATGATTATAGAGAAAAGAAATAAGCGGCGAAATCAATATAATGTGTATCTTTCGTTTTGTTTTCAGAACTTTTTCATGTCATTGCGGGCTTTTTTTCTTTTTTCATTTTATTGAAGTACCGATTCCACGGTCAACGCCGTGCGCGTACTGCTAGTAATAAGTATAAATGATAATTATTGATTGTTAAAATCGCTTTTTTGTGGTCAAAATGCTCATTAATATTTTTTGTACCGTCTGAAATTATTAAAAGACAACAATTCAACCAGAGGTGGTAAAATAGCGTATCTCGGGCATTTAAATTTGCTTGGATTTGGTGGTATTTATACTTTCTACAAACTTTGAATGGTTTAAAGGAAAACTTGTAAATCTGAAGATGTATGCTCATTAAACCCGGGATGAATTCTATTTATGATGCTTTTCGAATTTCCACTGTAGAATGAAAGAAAAAAAAAGATTCTGCAAAAGAATATTTCTGAAGGAAAACTCGACAGAGTTATATTCAATTCAAAGGCTTTGAAGACCTTGTTTAAATGCTTTGTTGAAAACAGTCAATTAAATGCATTGTACCAATGGTGAAAATCCACCGATTACAAATATAAAACTAACGCGAATACTACTAGAAATTCTACAGAATAAGTAGTTCCATTAGAGTGGAAATAAATTCTCAGGCATTTCGGTAATAATAAATTTTCAGTTGAGCATCTCGTATCTGAGATATTTGTCACACATTGGTTAACACCAGTACGATAAAAAGTATTTTATATCATATGTGATTGACTAAGAAATATTTCCTATCTATGTAATAGTTAATTTAGGAAGAGAATTGTCACCTTTCCTCCGAGTCATTTGTTGAAACAATGTTCACATTGTGAACGGATATATAATTCAAAGAAAAGTTTAATGTTTAATGAAATATTGATAACACATTATTAATAAAATTTTTCATAAAAGATTCTGTACTGAAACACTGAGACAATTATTAAATTTAACGTGCATCAAAATTTTACTTATTGATTTTGTTTAAGTACAAACCGTCGTGTGATCTGAAGTAAAGCATCAAAATTCACCGATTACAAGCAGAAAATGACAATAACACCTCTTGCAAAGTCTTCAGGAAAATATATTTTTATAATGACTGTCTTTTTATTAGATTTACTTACGCTATGAAATTCCTTCTGGAAATATCTCCGTTTAAAATCGTGACGTTTTAGAAACCACGTGTTGAGTGAAGTAACCCCAATTCATCTCGTCATGTGCTGATACTGACAGCGGATTTTTATCGCTCCGCCGTTCCAACAGTAGTGCACTGATGTAAGTTACACAGCGGAAAAATAAACGCGCGGACTATTTACCGCCTGCGGTAGCTATGCAGTCCCGGACTGCCACTATCGTCTGCGGAAGTTTATCCGTCGCCAAGTAGAGGCGCCAAATGAGAGCTTTTCTTCCGCGTTTGTTTTGCTCAGTGTGATTTTCATCTTCGTTTGGAATCAATTGGGTTTTTTTCTATTGTGAAGATGTCTGACCTTATAGATAATGAATTTTTAATTGTATTAATTCAAAAAAGGCATGTTTTGTGGGATAAAACGCCCGACATTTTTAAAGGCAGAAACGCCTTGTTTCAGCCTGGAAATTCGCAGCGTCTTTGTTGTATTGGAAGGAATAGAAAGAAATGATTTTGATACGTTCATACTTTCTCACATATACGTATTAGAAAGTGTAAAAAAACGTTGAGATTCTCGAAGTGCCCCATTAGCACCACAATATTAAAATATTTTACCTATATAAATAATTTTATTATGTATTTTTCCCTTATTTATACTACATAAAGAACATGCCAACATTATTCTGTTTAAGCAAAATATCAGATACGATGTACAACTTTCGTTTCACAGAGAACTATATATAACCTTTTTCTTAATGTTGACTACGTAATCTAATAAGTAATTTAATTTGGGGAAATAAATAGTATACTATTGAAACTAGGTTGAATTATATTGTACAATATTGACTCGATATTGTGCAATATTGGACACAATATTGAACAATATCAAAAAAACTCTTACAATTAGTAATTCGACATTCTGAAGCAATTGAAGAATTTCGTATCATCCTTCCTCAGCTCTTAAAACAAAGTATAGAAAGCTCCAACCTCTTCTTTTTTCATTAATTGGATGAACCCAAATAAACCGATTTTTTTCTTTTCTTCTTTATTCGACGACGGAATAACAATAAAGCTAGAATTTGCTCTCAGTTCATTTCAAACAGCACCAAGCAGTATGTAATTTAAATAACTCAGATAAGCTAAACTAAATTTATTTGATGATGAAAGCACGCTGCCGATAGTCGATGCAGTCAACAGCTGACTCATACGACGGAGATTTTACCGCCGTGTGTGTAAACGCTGGATTTCTGTGAGCGGCGCGGTAAATTTTCCGCAGCGATAAAAATCCGCCGTGTGTGTAACCAGAGTAATGGGCTTTGCATGCATCGACGAGAATGCTAATCTGCAATTTTAACTATTGTAAAACACCAGTTTTATCTTTTCACACTCCTTCTCCAGACAAGGGAGGTTAAAGGATGGGAGGAGGGGTAGATGCTATTCTGGTCAGTCAGCAACAAAGTAATAACACGGCTGATGAATTCACCTACAAAGGCAGAGGGTTCAATTACTTTGAAATTACATGTTACGATAACTTGATTGCTTTCATCTTATTTAAAATGTTAAGACAAATCAGAAACAATGTTACTAACAGACTTACAAATTTTCGAGATAAAAAAATCAATAACGGTTAATAATTGTACATGCAGTCTTCTTCAGAACATACCAGACATTCAAGGGCTACATTATTGCATTATTACAAAAGTAAGATTATAATAACAAATAAAAGCACAGTTTAAATGTTGAAAACTGTTATTTAGTACGAAGTGACGAGTTTCGCATCTAACAGCTCTCTGATTTAAGGAATTGCCAATTACGGTTGGATACTCAATGGAACTTTTCTAATTCAAACTCTTGGATAATTCAAATTTTTCCTGGTTCCTTGATAATCCTAGCATGATTCGAATTTATTTTGGTCATTCGAAGTGAAAGCTAAATATCGTTAAATAATGCTGATCGTTATTTAAACATTTCTGTAACGTATAAACAAGAATCAATTACGATAAAATCAATAATTTTTAAGGTCTTTAATTTATTCGAGGATTTTACTCTAGTACAGTGTGTTCAATCAAAAAGGGATTACAAATTGCAAGCATCCGTAGTTAAACTGGATAAAAAAAATTTCATGTACAGTGGCTACAGAAAATCTCACGCGACGTAAGGAAATTGTATGAAACTCAACTAATTTCAAGACAAATTTTGAAAACGGTAAAAAACCGCTGTTGACTTGATTATATGGCTTTATAGGCAGGGATGCTATCTCTTAACTATAGCAGAGGAGGGGTCATTTAATTAGATAGTACAGTTTCAGTCACCGGTGACAGATTTACATTCGCAATGGTTACCGATCAGCAGAAGCCGATGCACGTTTTCTGGTATCTTTTTTAGTTTTTCTTGAATATCTCGAAAACTGCAGTTTTCTCACTACATGTGAACCAACAAATTAAAGAGCGTAAAATTCCCTACATATGCATGCTTTTATTTCTCTTCCAGTTTTAATATCTTCGCAGATAATGGCTCTAAACAAATTTTTGATTTTTCGTAATTTACGACCCCCTGGACCACCGAAACGACCGAAACCTACTTGAAAAAATTTTTTAAAATGCGCTCTCATTTAAAAAAATTCGTAGTTGAAACATCATATTCTTTTTTTTAAAATTAATTTTCGAGAAGTGTCTAACAATTTCCGGACACCCTGTATTATATTCTTTGTTATTCCTCCTATATTTTTTATTCTTCCTGGACCTATATATCTAGGTTTATAGCATAGGTTTTAAAATTAACAATTGAGTACTTAGCCATAGAACGCTAAGTGTATTTTATTTGAAAAATTATGACAGATGGCAAAAAGAAGTGACACTTCTGCCATCCTACATTCACTTATAACTCCATTAAAAGCTCTGAAATGAATATCCAGTGGTATACCATCGGTCAAAACTATAACAACAAACTAGTGAAGAGGTCCCATATTTTAAGGCAGTTTTATCAATTGATTTGCATCAAACTTTTTAAGTTACAAATTTCTAGTACAATGTCCGACTGTTATGTAGAAAAACATAAAATGTCTCGGAATTACTTTTTGTCGGTGATTACAGTAATGTGTGCCCGAAGTGGCAGCAATTTCTGGGCCTCTAATAAAATTTATTCTGCTGGGGCTTAGGAGTCATTAAATTTTAAGTTGGTGGTGCTATACATTTTTGGGATTTTTTTTCGCTGTCTATTGCAGTTTTGGAGATAAGATCCCTAACTTCGATGATCCACTTCTAGAGCGTTGTCAGTTGACGGCATGCAACCACTTTATTACTGATAGACATAACTTACTCAACTCTAGCTTTCTGATATGGAATGCAATTTTGCTGCATAAGGATAACGATATAAGATTTTTATAATGCATGATCCAAGATTATAATGCACGAGTCATCGGGGGAATATCGGGAAGGTTAAATCTGTTTTAGGAATATTTTGAAGTAGGTGTGTCTTAGCTCTTTCTTGTTAATGTTTAAAATCCAAAATTAATATTTGACAGTTTCCAACGTGCCTTTTTAACGCTGTTTTTATTCAAAATCTGAAAAGTGATAGTTATGTGTTGCTGTAATTTTATATTGCCATCTTTACTTATCTAACCAACAATAGTGTTTTTGCCTTTTTAAATGTCGAAGTAATGTTCCATGCTCATACTCTAAAATTGATGTCTAACAGAAGAAGAGGGCGCTGTTTGTATTTCATACATTATTGATGTATATAAATCGTATTGCTACTGTGAATAGAAAATGTTTATAGAATTCTTTCTTTTTGTGCATTCCCTTGTTTGCAAGATCATTGCTCTCATAATTAACTATTTAAAACGATCTTAGGTTAATTCAAACCATTAACTAAATTTAAAATGAAGATAAATTTCACTGCAGAGTTAGAGTTCTTTTTCTTTCAGAACTATACTAGGATACATTCAGTACACTGAAAAGTGATGAGTCAGTTATTAGATATCATTTACAGCAGTGCTGGCTTCGGAGTTGAGAAGCTACCATGGTAGAAATACAAGCTGACTTCCCCATTGAAATAAATGCAAGATGGATTAATTCGTTCTTGGGCTTCAGATACTTGTTTATTTAAAACTTAAAACAATATTTCACGTGTAAAATAAAAAGAAAACAGGAAATCTAAAAGAAAAAGAAAAAGAAATTCGGGATAAACGGGACCCTCCTGTTTTTACTCAGAACAGTGAATTTGCTGGATGACAAGTAATCATTCAAGAGATCTGTGTGACTGTCGTGTGTGATGTCTATTCTAGCGGCGTAGAATAAAATAAGTTTCGTCTTCCAGTCTAGCGGAAGTTTTGCATTCTAGGGAAAAAGAATGATAATAATTTAAAACCTTCTAAAGGGGCATTTTTTTCCCAATAATGGCATATTTAAATATTTTTTTAGATTGAGATTGATTTAAGAAAATAATTTTTATAAATAAAATAAAATTTGTAAATATGAAAATCTGTGAACAGTAAACCTAGAATAAGTCTATTTTTGAATTCTTTCGGCCTCCACTGCAGAACAAAAAAAATAATTAATGAATGAAAGAAATAATAATGCTAGGAAAGTGCTGCAGCACTGTATCCCATTAACATATTGAAAGATGCAATGTATAAATGGCCTTAAAATACGATGTTATACAATACAGTTATATACAATACGCCTATGGTCAAAACTAATCTTGAATCGAAATAAATACTCAGACAATTTGATGATAAACAATTTGGAGTTGAATATGCCGTTCCTTGAGATAACTTTGCTTAACACGAATGAAATTTAAAAAAATATTCTACATTATCTATAACTAGAAAATCACCCGTCATGGTTTGACGGGTGCAAATTGTCTCTTCATTCGAGAGATTTTCCGTCAAATTTGACGTGTTTAAATACATATATATGCGAGAGAAATGTTTAACATTAATTGAAAACAAATAAAATAAACATATGTTTTATGATAGGATACATTTTTTTATTTACATATTATTTAAATATTTCTTTATTCAAAAAAACCTCTTGGTAAACAACATTCAGTGTGAAGTATTTTTCGTTGTTTAATAATTTTCCTTGTACTTCAGATGTCTTTGTGTAAATTTTAACGTGATTGGGAATCCTAGACCTTGAAAGTGCAACATAGAGCTGTTCAAGTGAAAAGACGGGCTCATCGAGGTAAATTCCAACATGATCGAAAATTTGCCACTGCGATTTGTTGATAGTCATCGTATAAGCTGGAATTGACGGGAACTGGCGGCGGTTCAGAACGAATAGTAGATTCGAGTAACTGGTGGCTAATTTAATTCTTGGCAAGAAAACAACATCGCCACGATTGCATTCAGATACAATTTGACGTCCAAACTACATCACGCGCATGATCACTGACGTAATTTGCTACTTTCTATTAAAAACGGAATTTAATTTGAAATATGGAATTAATATAATTTAAAATTTCTCGGGAACTATTGATCATGGCGAGATAAATTTTATATCAATCGATAGAAAATTTTATTTCACTATTTTAGAGCTATTAAATTTGAAATTAGAACGACAATTACTCTTTTAAATTTAAAATGACTGAAATTTAGGTTCTCTAACAATGAAATAATGCTGTTTAACATCTCGCAGTGCTATGGCGCGAGTTTTATTGTTGACGATGTCAGAGCGTTACCGGAGGATCTGGACTATTGTATTAGTAATTAGCCACGAATTGATTCCGATCTATAAAAATTGTTAAGTTACAAAGATAATTGTTGTATTTTTTCCGAATCATTTGTTGAAAGAATTGGTCCCATTTTGAAAGAATATGTAACTCAAAGGAAATTTTTTTCTTTATTTGGAAACTGATATAAAAAAATGTTATCAAAAATTTTATAAACGTTTCTGCACTAAAACGTTGCCATCAGTTGTTGTGTCAACATCAAAAGTCATTCATCTATTTCAAGGAGAAAAGTGCAATAACAATTCTTGCGAAGTCTGTAGGAAAATATATTTTTACAATAATAGTCTTCTTATTAGATTTAGTTATGCTATGAAATATCATCTGCAAATATCATCACCCTAACAGACTAAAATTTTAAAGTTTTGAAAAGGATTTGTTGAGTGAGGCAGCCTCATTTCATCACGTCATATGCTGATACTTTAAGTAGGTTTCGCATTGATCGTTGAGAATGCTATTCTTCAATTTGAAGTGTTCGAGTACACCAGTTTTATGTTTTTGCACTCCCTCTTTCGGTTGAGAAAGGTACAAGAGTGATGATGTTGTCCTGGACAATCCAACAATGTCAGAACATGGTTGATGAGTGTACCTACAAAGGTAGATAGATCTATTATATTTAGGATATATTGCTTTAACTTCAATATTTTTTTATTGAAAACATGAAATTTTAAGACATAGCTTTAGATAGAAATGATGAAATTTACAAATTCTGAGATAAATAAATATTTACTTTTTGCATGCATTGCAGAAGAGTATGTGTAAGAAGCACCCTCAATGCTGTAATCTTCTATTGGGAAAATATTAAGGTTGTTCCCCACAACGTATGCAAAATTTATCTAATATTGTATTTTAAGAATATTAGAAAATTTTTGCATAAATGGAAAAAGTGTAAAAATAGGAAATACCGAAAATTGTAATGTTGTATCGTTGTTCAAACATTTAAATTCTTCTTAAGGCTTGAGATAATTTCGAGAAATATTTTTTGTTACAGAACGAAAACATGAAACCAACACCTGAAAATAGCGGCAATGTTAAAACATCTCAAAGTACCGGATAAAAATAACAAGTATTACTACAGTTTTTCACTAGAAAAATGCCATATAAATTAGATACAAAATAATTGATTCTAAAGTTTGTTAATTGTTGCTAAATAAAATATTATATGCGTAAGTCGTTTAGGAAATTCTAATACTAACACTAAATTTTTATATTTTTCTCAAAAAAAAAATTATTCTTTCACTTTTTTTCAAAAAGCTGTCCTCACTCTTGAAATAAATTTACGGGAAGTCACTATATTTACTAGAAATATATTTTTAGCAGTCAAGAAAATTAATAGAAATTACTAATAGGAATTAGTTCTGCGTCAAATGTCCTTAGAAAAGCAAAATATGTACCTGAGTTTAATTAAAATATTACTTATAAAATAATCATTTGTACAAAAAAGCAAAATAAATAATATAATAAAAATTAGTAATAAAGCATTTTTGCATTATATGTCCATCCAAAGAGCAAAATTGTTATCTTAATTCAATTAAAAAATATTATTTATCATAAAACAATGCTCATAAAAATATGGGAAATTGTAGAAAATATGAAGGCTGAATAGGTAGCCAACCAAATTTGATCGCTTTCGTGTACGTAAAAAATAGAGATGAATCAACAATCGAGAGAATCACACAAGAATTGCCCCTTCCCAGCACGAGCCACACGGGCTTTTATGAAAAACCGGCCGCCACGACAGATAGCGGGCCCCCGCATAATAGCCCTCATTACGAGCGGCCCATGCGGAAATCCCCGTTTTACCGTACGACTCGTCATCGGAGATGGGCCCTAAGAGCCACACCATTGCATCGCTTTTCGATATCAAACTGATTATAATTAGAGTCGGAATCTGTCACAAACCGATTAGTAAGACATCTAGTTTGTTTTATTTGGTTCTTCAGATAAGCCATATCGGTGACTGACATATAAAAAGATTTCGTAAATTCGCATTTTCACTCTACGATTTCATTCGTAGCTATGAAATACTTGAAATAGTCAGATTTAAAATTAAAAACCAGCGGGAATGGTCTCCCCTAAACTTTCTCGTATACTCCTAACACATGTAGAGAAAACTAGAATAATAAAAGACGTCAAATAAACTTCCGTCGCAAGTAAACCAAAGTTGGAACCACGCGTGGTTTGAAGGATCAAAACAAATTCAAATCCTCTGCTCATTCTTTTGCGCAACAGGACCTGGCGAGACTCCCTAAATGTTTGCTTCCTTACAAAATCACTCCAGAATTTGTTTTTGGCAAACTGCCAAGTTTCGGAGCGTCCCTTCCTTGCACAGGCATTGCCACTAGTAGGCATGCGCAGGGAGTTAGTTTCAAAACTGAACAAGTATGCGATTATACAGACCGACAGACAGTCAACCCTTTGACGGATTTGGCCCAAAATTTTATACGGACCTACATTCATGACGATAAAAATGTGTATAAAATTTTATCCACCTGGCTTTTCAAGTTTTTGAGTTATAGCGTTCGCATGACCCCGAACATACAGACAGACAGACTTCCCGTAGACGGATTTTGTCCAAAATTTGATAGAAACCTACAAATTATGTTTAAAGACCACATACCAAATTTCATCCCCGTAGCTCTAATAGTTTTCGAGTTATCGTGTTAACAGACAGACATAATTCCAAAATTGTGTTTTTCGGACTCAGGGAGGTTTAAAACGTGGAGATTCGTCAAAATCTCGAGTTCGAATTTTTTGACGATTACAATACTTTCTCTTTGTATACTTCGTATACGAGAAAGTAGTAATATATTTATTTGGGAACTTTTTCTTTCCGTGGGGCTTTCGTAAAATGCGAGTTGATCTTGGAAAGAGCGGTGATTTGAAAAACATTCACCATTTAAAACTTATCATCTCTTAGCAAGAACGAAGGCGCCGCTTATTTCACCCGTAAAAAAAAGAAAACGGTTTTGAAAGAGTTATAAACTGTTTTTGGTTTTGAGAAGAAATGTAATTTTTAAACAGGTGTGCGTTAATTTTTTTTTTTTAATATCATAAAGATTACCTACTGTAGTTTGTAATTTTTTTATGTTGAGCGTGAAAGGGACAAAATAAAGACATGGCGTCAGATATAATTTGAATTCTTTAGCTTATGTTTATCATTTTTTTATATCCTACATGAAAAATAAACTTATGAAAGGAGAAGATTTTTCAGATATTTTTGTACATATCATTCAGAGAAAAAGTTTATAAAAGTCATCTTAAAAATATATGGATAAAATTAATAAAGTTTAATTTTATAACTTATTTTTTTCAAAAAAAGCATCATTCGAATGAGGAAAAACACGACTAAGGAAATGATAGATTGAATCCTCGTCAGAAAAGAAGTCCCGACTATAAAAAGACTGGGCCGTTCTACAATGAGTAAGATCTGTTGACTGAAAAAGCATTCCGGTCTCGAAAACATGACTGTTGAACCAATCAGTTATTTATAAACAGTTTTTGGGTTTGTTCTTAATTTCAACGTTCTATTCGTTAGGGGTTTTAAAAATATCTAAAATGGCTAAATTCCGTTGAACGGTTGATGAATACCAACGTTCTTCGGCTTAGGGAACTTCGCATACTCGAGCGAATTGTGTTCGATTAGAGATGTTATATTGGCACAATCTCCGATACAGTGTATTTTTAGAAACGTATATGTGTTTTTGTCGCTAATATTTCTTGCTAGTCAGTTATATTTAAGTTCACAAAATTTTCTTAACAATGTCTGTAATGTCTGTAACAACGGCTGTAAATTCCGCACGTGTTCTAGCATGATGTGGTCTTTTTTCGAACGCGAATGTTTTAAAATCTTTGTTTAGATTCACATTATTTCTAGTAACAGAGTACCAAACAGTGACGGAAACTATGTTCGGAATCTCTTCAACTAGCAACGGTATTTTTTAATTTTAAAATATAACTTCGCATCCGGAAAAAAATCCTTTAATAGTCTTCCATGTTCGGAATGCGTTCGGCGGCAGCGTAGAGCAGGCGCTGCGTTGAGATTCCTCGTTTGTTGAAGGATCTTCATAGAGTCTGGCGTTGAAATACTGTAAAACAGTGATATTCAAAGCATCATAATTCGGTCAGTTTTAGTCTCAGAAAAGTTGAGCTTTTTTCGTTTGAAATGCTACTTTGTTAAGAATATGTTACTAAATAAGATTATAAAACCGGGGTGGGAATATATTAAAATTTAGACTTTTTTAGAATTAGAATTTTTCGTTATTACATTTATGCACTTGCAAAGAATAAGATATAATTCTTTACGTCATTTAAAGCATTTTTGAGCATTAGGGCAGTATATCTCTAGCGGTTTAGATGTTAGCTATTGTACCACGTTCGAAGTGAACACCTGTATATTAAAATCCATACATCGAGTTTGTCGGTATTGTTTAGTTATGACGTTCGTGCATACAGGAATAGACTGGACGGACAGATAATCATCGTTTGATAGACTTGGTCCCAAATTTTTTGCAGATCTACAGTTGTAGTAATAACACCACATGCCAAATGTCACCCATCTGGCTAGTTGCATTTTTGATTCATCGTTTTGATGCAGATCTACAGTTGTAGCAATAACACCACATGCCAAATGTCACCCATCTGGCTAGTTGCATTTTTGAATCATCGTTTTGATGCAGATCTACAGTTGTAGTAATAACACCACATGCCAAATGTCACCCATCTGGCTAGTTGCATATTTGAATAATCGTTTTGTTGCAGATCTACAGTTGTAGTAATAACACCACATGCCAAATGTCACCCATCTGGCTAGTTGCATTTTTGAATCATCGTTGTCACATCCACAGCAACACAAACTTCCTCCTGGTGGATTTCACACAAAATTGGATAGAAACTTACATTCTTGGTGCAAAGGCGGCATGACACATTTTATTCGTGGCCTGTTTCTTCTTCGGGTTATCGTGTTCACGGAAAGACATAATCCCAAAAATATGTTTTCGGGTTCGGGAAGACCTAATATATGTATTTATCAAAATCTAAAGATCGAATTTTTTGACAATTACGATAATAAAGACGATGCTTACACCGATATTAATTGCTTTCGCGCCGATATATGCATTCTAACATGAGATCAGTTTCATATACAGGTTTTAGAGATTTTGGACATGGCTTTTCATTTTAGCATTCCAAATATTTTACCTTTAAATCAAAATCACATTCGATTTTGATTAATTTTAATCGTATTACGATTAACAACTGAATAAATTAAACGTCAAAATCGAAATTCATTTTAAATTATTCCCATAATACCAGGTGAATAAAAGTAAATTTCGTTTAATTATGTGAATAATTTTTATCTGCATTATGGTCTTATTCAAATATATTTAACTGAGCCTAACAATATACCGCTAGCTTTCCTTTTTTTGTTTTAACTGATATGAGAAGAAATATCGATGGGGTTTATGCGAGTTCATGACATAAAAACTCGCCCCCTAAACAGACCATATTTTTAAAATTAACCCTATGCTGATATTCCCATTGTATATTATGCAATATATTAAACTTATTCCAGTCGATGAAAATATTAAAACGATATTAAGTGCTATAGAATATAAATGATTTGCAACTTCCATTGCATTAAGCATAGTATTTCACTTCTAATTGCCTAACAAATTCAAACTGTTCACCCTTAATCCGCCTCAGGGTAAGAAAGGTTCTGAACAACTGAACACAGTGATAGAAATACAAGACACTACTCATTCCAAATTAAACAACTCTAAATACCTTTATTCGGCTCTTTCGGAAGATAAGCTCTTAACCAATGAAAAACCAGTGGGAGTGGCCTCCCTAAACTTTCTCGTATACTGCTCAAAAATTTGTCACTTCCCCTCCCCTTGCGTGGATAAAAAAAATCGAACCTACTGTAATCCAGAATGCAAAGAATATCAGAAGGTTTTTCATTGCAGATTATAGTGATTGTAAAATATTTAGGTGAAGAATCATATTCAAAGAGATGCCTATGTATTAAAACTTAGCAATATTTATTTTCCATCACACTCCAGCAAGCTCCGCTAATACGCGCGAGCGAAAACAAAACAGGAGATGAAACGAATCTATCACAAACTCCGTCTCAAGGACAAAGTGACGTAATCCTCGCGCTTGGTACCAGAGATTGCTACCAGTACGCATGCGCATGGAGATTAGTTTTAAAACGAAGGCTAAACAAGTATGCGATTATACAGATCGCCAGACAGTCAGCCCGTTGACGGATTTGACCCACAATTTTATACGGACCTACATTCATGACGATAAAACTGTGGATGAAATTTTATCCATCTAGCTTTTCAAGTTTTTGAGTTATAGCGTTCACATGACCGCGGACAGACAGATAGACAGACTTCCCTTGGACGGATTTTCTCCAAAATTTGAAAGAAACCTACAAATTATGTGTAAAGATCACATACCAAATTTCATCCCTGTATCTCTAATAGTTTTCGAGTAATCGTGTTCATAGACACACAGACAGACATAATTCCAAAATTGTGTTTTTCGGACTCAGGGAGGTCTAAAACGTGGAGATTCGTGAAAATCTCGAGTTCGAATTTTTTGACGATTACAATACTTTCTCTTTGTATACTTCGTATACGAGAAAGTAAAAATACTCTTTTGAGATAAAATGAAAAAATTCATTGTATTTATTTATCTGAAAGGGCTCCCATTTAGATGGGTCATAAACATGAGATGACGATAGCTTGCTTATCGAGAGTTGCACGCATTTCTTTTTTGAAATATTTTGTTTTGTCTAATTATTTATACTTTCCAATCCTATTGTGATCTTCATAGTAAAACTATCAAAGATAAGTCATTAAAAATACGTCTAAACTCCTATTCCATCGGAAAAGCCTTATCAGGTGGTTAAAGCGGGTCTCAGAACCTTAAAAAAACTTTTTTATATATTTATGTTTATATATGAAAAATATGTTTTTATAGAATATTTACCAGCAATTCTATACATCTCGAACCTCAAATAAAAGTTTTTTAAATATTTGGTATATGTTGGTCGCCTCCTATTTATCTATTGCAATAAAATTATCAAAAATATTGCAATATATTAATATAAGACTATGTAACTGTACAGAATTTGAAAATTCTAACAAATTAAGAAATGAGTTGAAAATTCGATTGCAACTCTTTACAAGCCATCCTTTAAAAATAAAATCAGTTTTCGTAACACAAATAAGAGAAGTTAAATAAAAGTTCTGGAAAACCAAGAAGGGCTATTGCAATGAAGGGTAATAGTTGAAATTTCTATCAATTGTAATAAATTTATAAAAAAAAATTTCGCAATATATCGAATAAGGACATCATAATATGAGGTAACCGCCGGTATATAATAAGGTAATCGTATAATAAAGATAATCGTAAGGGAGTAACTATGTATATATGGATAATCAAGAAGGATTATTGCAATAAAAGTGTTGGAATAACCACTAAATGTTGCTGTACTATTCAAATTTTAAAATTTCTTAAACTTTAAAATATTTTAAAATTCCTGAACATCGTTTGAAATTATAAGCGTAATAATATACTAAAATTATTATGAAATATCGTTAAAAGTCTATCTATACCATTATCTTACACAATTAAAGATAACAGTTATCTAATTTCTAACCAAGATCAGATAATACGTCTCCTTGAAGCGATCTCTTGGACAACGTACTGAAGAGGTTCTACTGTACTTAGAATGGGGTCACGTAATCTGACAAAGTCGATGGAAGCAATCTGAGGAAAAAGTAATTATTGCTTGATAATTATAAGTAAAGAAATTGTTGCACCTTATATCAACCTGTATTTTCTCTTTTTTTCTTAAGGGGACACATTACACAAAAAAATGGACAAAATATTGACTTATTGTATCAAAATTTCAAATTTATACCTTTAATATTACAGAAGTTATTTAGCTTTTTATTTACGATGACCAATGATAAACATTCGCAAATGGCAACTTAAACAAAAGACAACGTTGAATGGCGTTTTCTCGATATTGGACTTTTCTTCACTTTCATGTTTTCAAAATGCTAAGGCCTTTTTCTTTTTCTGGATAGAGCTTTCAAATTTCTTGTGATTGTTTATCTTTATGCGCATGATAAAATTATATATGCAATAAACATTCAGTTGCTTAGTTTTTTTTATACAAGATATAAATTAAGGTAGTGCTAAATTTCCTCATCTTTCATCACATAAAACTGTAAAAAATCTATATTTAAGCGAATATTCGATGCATCTTAAAATCCACGCGCAGTTTTGTGTAATATACTTTAGTGAATCTGCAAATAAAATTTGAAGCAAAAATATTCATATTTGAAAAAGTAGTAGAGAATTTTAAAAACTGAATTTTTCTTTAAAAAAATTTTAATTTTAACTTAACCAGCAGATCAAAATGAATTTTTCTCTTTAAGATGACTTTATATGATGGTTAAGTTTTAATCAGTCGACGCTCGTTATAACAACCCTCTGCGTCCCACAGCAAAAGGTCTTTATAACGAGTGGTCGCTATAGTGGATATAATTAAAAAATGTACACATACATTCCGTAAAAATAGGCTATTTTTAAAGAGATTGCAACTAAATACTCAAATTATTTTTATCATTGGTATCAAAAATAGAATTTTATCAATTAAAAAATAGATTTTAAAGAAGAAAATAAAGGAATTTTGGAGAAATACCGGGAAGAGTGTCAGCTGAATTCGGACGTTATATTGGGATTAGACGACACTGGACGGTCGTTATACCGGAAGTAAAATAACATGGAAGTAAAATAACATAACAATATTTGGGGGTGAGTACATAGGGAAACACAGTTGGGGATTTTATCACGGGTAGTTATAATGGAATGATCTTTTTAATGAGTGGTCGTTATAACGAGCGTCGACTGTAGTCTGAAAACTTTTTCAATAATACTTCAAATAAAAAAATTCTTTAGAAGGTAGTGTGTCCCCTTAATAGTTCAAATTTTTATCAATGATATAGTTTTTTTTATTTCATCTTTCCTCCATTCACTATTTTTCCTGCATTTTGCCTATCTACACCTCTTATATCCCAGTACTAAATGCCTGGCGTCAAGAATTGAGAGTTGGGAAAACCCTATTACTGTCCAGTAGCAGAATTCCGTCTATAAGAACTCCATCTTGCAAGGGAATTGGAAGTTGAGTACGAGGATGCTGAGTGAAGATGCTCTTGTCTTCATCAGCAAACTGAATGTCACTTGGTTGATATGCACTCTTAAAGTGGTAGAAGGTTTACTACTAGAAATGAATCTCCTCCTTTATATTTTTGTGAGAATTTCTGTGTCGCAGAGGCATTAAGTAAAAATCAGAAATTAAAAATAACAATTAAATTCATTTTAATGTTTTTTGATTAAAATACACGAGTTTGAAACATATATGCAATATACAATTAAGTTCATTATTTCTTTCGATTTCAACATGCAAAATTTCAAGGTGAAATTTCAAACAAAAAAAAATCAGTATAATCAAAAAGTTCTATCAAAAAGGATAAGTTAAAAAGTTCTGAGACAAAAATCGATAGTATAACGATAGTATTAGCTAACATTCTTATATATTAAAAAAGGATAAAAAGATACCACATAATAATTATTACATGGTGCATATTTTAAGTTTAAAATTTCATTTTATATAATAAAATTATTAAAATATAAAAAATATATGTATAAAAATAAAAAAAATAATTATAAAAGAATTTGCAATAAAAAGCCATCGAATAAAAGGAATAAATAATCAAATACTTTTTTACAAAATTGTTAATTCCAGTTAAGTTCATATAGTTTTTAGAAACAATAACAATTGAAATATAAACACTAAAACAATATACTTTGAAACAGCCGCTTAATCTTGCAATTTTACTAATAATTAAATATATTATTAGCTATATATATCTCATCAACCTCCATATAAATTCATATTTATATATGAAAACAAAATGCGCAAACGAATACCAAATATAACAAGTTCTTACATAAAACGTGACTGTAACAAACAAAATGAGTACTTCATTTGAATTATAAAGTTTTATTTTCCAGGAAAGTATTACTTCTAAAAATATGCCATAACAAATAGCTAAAAGAAATATATGTACTAAACACCTCAGTTTCCTTCACATTTAATAATATATTGGTTAAAAAATAAAACATACATTTATAAAAGGGGCAAAAAGCTATACTCATCTCTTGGCGGATACACCTACTCTTGGCACAACCTTTTATACATTACATCTGCAGCTAATTTAATGTGACTGCTCATGAAATCTTTCCATTCCTGGGAGCTAAAAATTTGCTTTCGTTGTTCTAGTATATAATCCTCCACAGCACTTTTGAGGTCGTCATCATTGTGTAGATCAGCCAGAACTAAAATGCCACAAGCATTTGCTGGACACAAGTTCTCTTTCAAGAAAGAAGAACATCTGCTTTTCAGGGTCAGGATGTGGTATTTATCTGCAGCAGCGTACAACTTGGATGCGCTTTCTAGCTGCAGATCATCTGTGACAGCCGTGTAAATGAAGAGCAACATTCGGTGAACGGTGTCGTCCTCGAAATCGGTGATGTCGACGTGTCCGCTGATCTTCTCCTTCATGTCGTGACTGAACATGTTTCTAAACACAGGAGATCTGGCACTTAATATAGCCTTGTGTGCTGGGAAGGTTTTTGTCGATGTACGCAGCTCGGTGTCGGAGAAGATCCCATCGATACACAGCGATTTCAACTCCTCAATCAGAACTGCCGTGCTTTGAGATTTCTCTTTTCCAACCACCTCGTCCTCTAATTTAGATTTTTTTCTACAGTAGAAATTTTCAGTAATCAGAAAAGCGAATTTAAAATTAAGAGTCAAAACATCATTCGGCAACCATCGGCTTTTGTTCTCCAACAACATTTTGGGGAAATACAGCGTAGGTGGTAATATTCCATTCATCAGATCGTGGAGGAAACATTTTTTGATTCCACAGTTTTCCGTTTCCCCTTCCGAATCTATAATCGAAGTATTCCATGAAATATATCGTATGTTGTCATCGAATGAAATTATTTCTATGTCCATCCTTTTTTCAAAATCTTCATTTAAAACTAGATCAAACTCAATTAAATCATCTTTGTAATTCTTTCTTATTCCAGGCTGAGCGGTACTGAATTCGTCGATTCTCCAATCGAAAGATCTCTTATTCCCATTCCAAACCGTTCGTGCGAATACATGTTTTGATTTGACAAGGGTTTCTTCTGCCTTCTGTAACGTACACTCAACGGTCAGGGTATCTTCAGGAAGAAATGCTTCTCTGTCAGTGAGGAAAATTCTTTCTCGTGCATCGAAAGTGATTTCCAAATGCTTAGCTTTCGCGAAACGCTCCAGATCTGAAATTTCTGTCAAAAATGAATCGCATTTACCAAAGATTGCGAGTTGGAACTTTACTTCAACGATATCAGGTCCGCTACAGTCCTCTACTCTCTGAAGATAGACACCGATATCATTTTCACCTTCGACTACCCACAACCACAAACGCCATTTCGTACCTTCCACTGCATCTGCAATAAAAGGGGGACTTTCCATCAGATACCCCACCGGTAACCACCAGTAATAACTGATGTTTTCAATTTTCCACTGGAAAGTGCATCCGTTTGTTTCCACGTCAGTTTTGGCTGCCATTTTGAGTCCCTTTCTTAGATGGCACTCACAGCAGGAAGTTTACGAAGAGAAGTATTGTAGATAAATATATACCAAATGACAATCGACACTAAGCGGGGTGAAATATTCCACCAATCGTGACTTCTTCTGTTCATTCACGGTCCAAAGACTAGAGAAGTGAGAGAAATCCTCTTCAGTTTATCTACATTTGCTTACTGGAACAGCGATTGATTATGAATAAGCGCGTGATTTTATGGTACTTAAAATGAAATTGTTTTCCTTTGTTTCTATCAGCAGTGATAAATTGACTCTCCAATAGGCATTTCATCTCTCTCCTTGCGTTAAAACAACTGATTAATGTGTGATAAACTGATAGCGATAGTTGATTTTCGCTTGTATCAGGGAATTCGCATGCAATAATATTTGCCTGTACAGAAACTGTGATTCTCGAGTTTTTTCGTTAATACCAACTACTAGATTGATACGCAGAACTATTGTTGTTATAAAAAAA
>BGPR01007297.1:6641-33333 GCA_013235015.1 Araneus ventricosus | reverse complement strand
GGGGTACGCGAGGGAAAAAAGGTTGAGAACCCTTTGGGAAAGGTTGAGAAAGGACTTACAGCGCCAACTGGTGGAAAACGGTAGAGTTAGCGTTATTATCTCTAAAACGGTACGAGGTAGAGGAAAACAGTGAATTACAAAGTTGTAAACCATCATCGATTTAGTACAAAAAGACACCTTATGGCCATGAATGCTAAAAACAGAAAGCTTAAAATGCACATTTGTTTGTTCGCGGCTTCCGAAACTGTGACGTCACGAAACTATGCTACACCGTGTGCAACGTGAAGTTCAAGCAAGGGTCCAGATGTGCATTGTTAGCTGACGGAGAGAAGTTTGAACAACAAAAATAGAAGTTTCTTGGGATAACTAGTTCTTTTTTTTTTCTTTCTAAGAATGTTTTGTCACGTGTCAGAGTAGGAAATCGCGAACAAACAAATACGTGTTCTAAGCATTACGTCCACAAATTTCTTTTCGTACTAAATCGATGATGCTCTACAACTTTGTAATTCATTGTTTTCCTCTATCTCGTACCGTTTTAGAGATAATAACGCTAACTCCACCGTTTTTCACCAGGTGCCGCTGTAAGTGGTTTCATCCAGTACCGCATATTCACTTTACCATAACTAGATACCATTCTTATGAAGACAGCTGCAGCCATTTGGTAGTTAAAAGGGTGGTAAGGTACTTGAGTGGACACCTTATATAATAATGGGTTAAGAAATAAATGAAAGATTCATTTAACCAATTCCATGTTTTCCCATTTTGCAATAGCACTGCCATGGTAGTGCAGAAATATTATATTTTTTGTTTTTCTTTCTATGTTCTTTTATTCTTCCTACAACTATATATCTTTAATACATAGGTTTTAAAATTAATATTTGAGTACTTAGTGATAGACCGCTAAGTGTATTTTATTTGAAAAACTGTGACATATGGCAAAAAGAAGTGACACTTCTGCCATCCTACATTCACTTATAACTCCATTAAAAGCTCTGAAATGAATATCCAGTGGTATGCGATCGGTCAAAACTATAACAACTAACTAGTGAAGAAGTCCCATATTTTAAGACAGTTTTATCAATTGATTTGCATCAAACTTTTTAAGTTACAAATTTCTAGTACAATGTCCGACTGTTATGTAGAAAATCATAAAATGTCATGGAATTACTTTATTTCGGTAATTTCAGTACTGTGTGCTCGAAGTGGCAGCAATTTGGTGCCTCTAATAAAATTTGTTCTGCTGATGGTTAGGAGTCATTAAATTTTAAGTTGATGTTGCTATACAATTTTTGGAATTTCTTTTTCGCTCTCTTTGCTGTTTTTCAGATAAGATCTCAAACTTCGTTGTTCCATCACCAGAGAATTCTCAGTTCATGGCATGCAACCACTTTATTATTGATGGATATAACTTACTCAACTCTAGCTTTCTGATATGGAATGCAATTTTGCTGTATATGGATAACGATATAAGATTTTTATAATGCATGACCTAAGATTTAAATGCACGAGTCATCGGGGGAGTATCGGGAAAGATAAATCTGTTTTAGGAATATTTTGAAACAGGTGTGTCTTAGCTGCTCTTTCTTGTTAATGTTTAAAATCCAAATTGATATTTGACAGTTTCCAACGTGCCTTTTTAATGCTGTTTTTATTCAAATGCTGAAAAACGGTAGTTGTGTGTTGCTGTAATTTTATACTGTTATCCTTACTTATCCAAACAACAGTAGTGTTTTTGCCTTTTTAAATGTCGAAGTGATGTTCCATGCTCATACTCTGAAACTTATGTCTAATAGAAGAAGAGGGTGCTGTTTGTATTTCATACCTTATTGATGTAAATAACTCGAATTGTTACTGTGAATAAAAATATTTATAGTATTCTTCCTTCTTTTCAAGACCATTTCTCTCATAATTAACTATTTAAAAACGATCTTAGGTTAATTCAAACCATTAACTAAATTTAAAATGAAGATGAATTTCACTACAGAATTTTAGAGAGCTCTGTTTTCCTCAATACTACGCTAGGATACATTCAGTACTGAAAAGTGATGAGTCAGTTATTAAATATCATTTACAGCAGTGCTCGCTTCGGAGTTGAGAAGCTACCATGGTAGAAATACAAGCTGACTTTCCCATTGAAATAAATGCAAGATGGATTAATTCGTTCTTGGGCTGCAGATACTTGTTTGTTTAAACCTTTAAAACAGAATTTAACGTGTAAAATCGAAGGAAATCTAAAAGAAAAACAAATTCGGGATTAATGAGAACTTACTGTTTTTACTCAGAACAGTGAATTTGCTAGCTGTCCATTATATGCAGATAGTCATTCAAGACATCTGTGTGGCTGTCGTGTGTGATGTCTGTTCCAGCAGCGTAGAATAGAATAAGTTTTGTTTTCCGGTCTAGCGGAACTTTTTCGATCTAGTGACAATATTTTAAAACCTTCTAAAGGGGCATTTTTTCCAATAATGGTATATTTAAATATTTTTTTAGATTGAGATTGATTTTAAAAAAGAATTTTCATAAATAAAATAAAAGAAAATTTGTAAATATGAAAAATCTGTGCACAGCAAACCTAGAATTAGTCTATTTTTGGAATTTTTATAAGTAAAAGATCCACTGCAGAAAAAAATAAAAAAAATAAATATAAATAATAATTATGCAAGGAAAGCGCTGCAGCATTGCATTCAATAAACACATTAAAAGATGCAATGTATGAAAGGCCTTGCAGAAATGCAAGAAGTTGCATACAATGCGCCTATGGTTAAAAGTAATCCTTGATAGTGGAATTAAATACTGAGAGAATTTGATGATAAACGATTTGGAGTTGCTGCTCCGGAGATAACATTGGTTATCACGAATGCGATTAAAAAATCTTCTGCGTTATCTACAATTAGCTACGAATTGATTCCAATCTATAAATATAATTAACTTACAAAGAGAATTGTTATATTTATTCTGAATCATTTGTTGAAAGAATTGGTCGCATTGTGAAGGAATGTGTAATTCAAAGAAATTTTATTCTTTATTTGGAAACTGGTATAAAACTGATATAAAAAATTTTTATCAAAAATGTTGTATAAAGTTTCTGCACCAAGCCGTTCCAGCATTTATTCAAATTTGCGTACATCGAAATTTTATTTGACATATTTTTTTTTGGAATACAAACCTTCGAGTGATCTTGAGTCAACATCAAAATTTACCCATTACAAGGAGAAAAGTGCAATAACAATTCTTGCAAAGTCTGCAGGAAAAAAATATATACATAATATTATATAAAATATATTTTCATTATGATAGTCTTTTTATTACATTTAATTATGCGATAAAAATCATCTGCAAATATCGTCACCCTAACAGTTTAAAATTTTAAAGTTTTGAAAAGTATATGTTGAGTGAATGAGCCTCAATTAATCACGTCATATGCTGATATTCTAAGTAGGCTTTGCATTCATCGATGAGAATTCTATTCTGCAATTTGAAATGTCGGAATACACCAGTTCTGTGTCTTCTCACGCTCTTCTTCCTGATAAATAGGGTAGGCCGATGAAAGCTGGATATTTTTATAATTATTGTCTTCTCCATAAATTTAATAATGCTATGAAAAGTAATCTGTGAATATCAGCAGTATAACAGTTTCAAATCAAAATGTTTTCAGAAGGAAGTAATCTCATTTCAGCACGTCATATATTGATACTTTAAGTAGGTTTCGCATTCATCGTTGAGAACGAAATTCTTCAATTTGAAGTGTTCGAGTACACCAGTTTCATCTTTTTGCACTCCCTCTTCCAGATCAGAAAGGTACAAGAGAGTGGGAGGTGGCGATGATGCTGTCCTGGACAATCCAACAATGTCAGAACATGGTTGATGAGTGTACCTACACAGGTAGATAGAATAATTACATTTAAAATGTATTGCTTTATAACTTCAATTCTTTTTATTAAAAACATGAAATTCTAAGACATAGCTCTAGATTGAAATGATGAAATTTCACAATTTCGGAGATTAATGAATATTTATTTTTGCATGCATTGCAGAAGAATATGTGTACGAAGCATCCTAATAGCTGTAATGTTCTATTGCAGAGATTCCCAACCTGTGGTACGCGTACCCCTGGGGTTACGCGGGAGCCCAATTACGCGAAAGTGATTTTGATAATAGCGGAAAAGACAAAACATAAGAATATTCTGGAATTTTCTTTTCTGAAATTCGTATGATAAATGAAAATTGTACGAGTCCGAAAGCCTATTCACGAAATAAGGAAAAGAAGATTAATCTCTAGTTATTGAGTACAGCAGTTAAAAGAGATTTAATTAGAATAAAAATTCAAATGTCGTAACAATCGAAACTAACAGAATCGAAATTTCAAAATTTAAATTTCCCTGAAAATTTCCTAAAATCAAATAGAAACCAGAAGTACAATTGGAATAAAGGTTGTCACTTAAAATAGATGGCCAGCATTTGCATGAACGTTTGCCCCAATTTTGTAAGGCATGAACGCAAGGAATTTTAACCTTTTCTTAAAGCATTCGACCTCCATGCATAGAATGTAAATACAAAAAGTATCTAGAAGTTCTAGAATTTTTTTACAGTAAGTTTACAAAAATTTCGAATACATAAATTTTAAGCGCTCTTTATTTTTTAAATTGAAAAAATATTTTGAGAAATAATTGTAAGGAGTACGATGGTCTGACTATCGATTTATTCGATATTTTATAAAAAATATTACAATTATAAAAAATGTCAATAAGATTCGATTGAAAAAATTCGGAAAGGAAAGTGAACCAAAATATTGATGTAACCTATTTTGTTGTTTTCTTATTCCTAGGACTGCTACAGAAAAACAGTAAAATGGTGTTTGCAGAACAATACAAAATATTCTTTTTCGTAGACTATTCAATTCTATACATCCTGTACTTCGATTAAAAGGGGTTTTTTTATAGGGTGTATACTTTCATTGCCTCCTTTATGTCCATTGTTATGAAATGATCAAAATATCGTAATATATTAACCCTTTAAATGCCCGATTTTTTAAAAATGTTTTTTGACTTTCATTTATTGAATAAAATATAGGATTTGTTAACTATTTTTCCCATTTTGTTTTAAGTATAGTTCACGGCAAAAAAAACCCAGTTTATTACCAATTAATAACACTGGACTTTAGTTGAGAAAACAATTTCCTTGATAAAATTCTATAATATTAAACAAAGATTAATTTTAAGAACTACTAATACGTATAAGGAATATCTTTCAAAATTATAGAATAAAATATGATATTCTCAAGCGTACAAACGAAGCTAAATGGATGCAGCCTCAAGTGAAAGACATCAATTTATTTTTTAATCAGAACACAGGCTGTCATCTATGTATTGTAAATTAATTTAAAAACATTATCAGTTTGTATTCTATTAGCAAAAACAGGCATTAGAGCTTCACTCTTATTCTCAAGATTTTAGAAGACAGAATTGGATATGTTACTTAAAGGTAACTCAGAAATTTTAAGGGTTAAAATAATAATACATAGCCGAACAAAATATGAAAATTCTAGCTCACCAGGATGTAAGTGAAAAATCGATAACAAATTTTTACAAACCGTACTTTAAAAAGAATCAATCTTCATTGTAAAGAAAGTTGATCATTTAAGTTTCTATGTGTGGTTAATAAATCGATCAAAAACGTTGCGATATATCCAATAAGGAGCCTTGCATTTTAATGTTATTTGTCCTGTGATAAAAATGCATAGTAAGAAGAAATTATATATATAGTAATATAAACCAAAATATAACTGTTATTTATGAATATACGAAACAAAATAAACGAGACATATTAAAATGCAATTCAAAAACTAAAAATTTACTAATTAAACAAAATTTAAATTATTATCCTATAAACATAAGTGCAATACACATGCAAAGAGCACACATGTAAAACAATTCTATGAACTTTTTAACTGTTACAACTATTGAAAAAGTCAAAGCTAAAAATTTGGAGTTTTCAACAATAAAATTAGTAGCTCTGCTTTGGAAGAGCATTAGCCAGGTTAAATATATATATATATATGTGATATTTTAATTTTTTAACTTTCCTAAATAATCTTAAAGATACCTCATTTTAAATACTTCCACTTTCATCATAATTAACGCACTACAACTTTCTTTGCAAATCACGAGTTTCTCAAGGGGAATTCCCTTTCCTGGGTACTTAAGCGTTCTGCGCACTCTTTTCTGCCCTTTCTCACGCCAGCATGTAAGCTTTCAACAACAACGCGCCGATCGGGCGTAAACTTCTGAAATCTGGTCATGGAGCTACGTAGAAATTAAGTGCTTTACCTATGAAGAAATAACGCCTGATGCCTAAATAAAAGAAAATTTAAGCAAATATCGTCTCTTCCTTGACAATGGACTGCCTTTCACCTTTTTAAAGCCTGATCTTTCATATATATATATGAAAGATCAGACATATATATATGAAAGATGACATATTATATATATATATATATATAATATGTCATGAAGGATTATTGCAGTAAAAATGCTGTAATGATTAAATGTTGCTGCACTATTTAAAATTTGGAATTTTAAAACTTTAAATATATTTTAATATTGATGAATTCTCTCTGACATTGTAAGCCTAATAATATAGTGAAATGATTTTAAAATCTCGTTATAAAGTAGAAATACATAATTATATTGCACAGTTGAAGTTAGTAGCTATCTAATATCTAACAAAGATTCGATAGCACGTCTCCTTGTTACGCTCCCTTGGACGGCACTCTGAAGAGGTTTTACTGTACTGAGAATAGAGTTACCTAATCTGACCGATGACGACGCCAGCAACCTGATGAAAAAGTGATCATTGCTTACATCACATTATTTCTACCTGTTTTATTTCTCTCTTCTTTAATAGTTCACATTTTTTTCACTACATTTGTTGTTCCATTTCGGTCTCCCTCCATCCACTTTTTCTTCTGAATTTTGTTCCACTATACATCTACATGCCTGACGTTCAGAATTAGGAGTTCAGAAAATCTTATTATTGTATAGTAGCCAAATGTCATCTATGTGAACTCCATCTTGAAGACACGTTCTACTGTTCAATCAGCAAAGCAACAATCATTTCTTTAATGTGCATTCTTAAAGTGGCACAGGAACTACTATTACTATTTGAAATGAAGGTGATTTGGAAATTCAGTATGAGAACGCTAGGTTTAGATGTTCCTGTCTTCAATCAGCAAAGCACTCTCTTAATGTGCACCCTAAAAGTGTCAGAGAGTTTATTACTTGAAATTAATCCCCTTGCCTTACATTTTTATTTAACCTCCTAATTAGATGCCACCATCCATTTGATATATATTTTATTATTTCAATCTACACTGACAGAAAAAAATCCCAACACCAAGAAAGAGTTGTGCTAGATAAACGAAATTTGATAGGCGTGTTTATACATCTGAAAGATGACGTCAATTCAAATTCCGCGCTAGGCGCATAAGTGTGGCGCTAGTAGCGCCACTATGAACATGCAAATCAGGTTTGCTTTATATACACACTGTAAAGTTCGTGAGCGCCATTTATCGTTGAGATTTGACGTAGTGAGTTGATGTTAGTCAATAATGCTTTTAAGAAGAAGAGGAAGTCATTATCAACAGCTCACTGAGTTTGTACGAGGTCGTGTAGTAGGGCTACGAGAAGGTGGGTTTTCTTTCCGCGATACTGCAGAAAGACTCGGCAGGAATGTATCCACTGTGCATGATTGTTGGCAGCAGTGGTCAAGGGAAAACTACTGCCTCAAGAAGACCGGGTTCCGGGCGGCCACGTGGCACTACTGAGAGGGAAGACCGCTGCATCGTACTGCATCTGCGGCAGAAATTTGAACTGCAGCTGGCACCACAGTGACACAACGAACTGTTGCAAATCGGTTACTTCAAGGACAGCTCCGAGCCAGACGCCCTGTAGCGTGCATTCCACTGGCTCCAAACCACTGCCCTTTGCGACGCGAGTGGTGTCAAGCTAGAGCTCATTGGAGGACGGAGTGGAGATCTGTTGTGTTTTCTGATGAAAGCCGGTTCTGTCTTGGAGCCAGTGATGGCCGTGTGTTGGTTAGAAGGAGGCCAGGTGAGCGCCTGCAACCAACCTATCTGCGGCCTAGACACATTAGACCTACACTTGGAGTTATGGTCTGCGGAGCAATTTCCTATGACAGCAGGAGCACTCTCGTGGTTATCCCACGCATCCTGACTTCAAATTTGTACGTCAGTCTGGTGATTCAACCTGTTATGCTGCCATTCATGAACACCATGTGCGAGGGGGTGTTTTCCAACAGGACAACACTCGCCCTCATACCGCTGTTGTAACCCAACATGCTCTACAGAGTGTCGACATGTTGCCTTGGCCTGCTAGATCTCCAGATCTTTCTCCAATCGAGCACGTATGGGACATCATTGGACAACAACTCCAGCGTCATCCACAACCAGCATTAACCGTCCCTGTACTTACCGACCAAGTGCAACAGGCATGGAACTCCATCCCACAAACTGACATCCGGCACCTGTAAGACACAATGCATGCACGTTTGCATGCTTGCATTCAAAATTCTGGCGGTTACACCGGTTATTAATGCACCAGCATTTAACATTTGAAATTGTTCTTCTAGCGCTTACATTAACACCTCTGATCTTGGAAACTTTAATCAATTCAATATGTTACCTAGACAAATGTATTGCCGAAATTTCATTACTCTACAATAATTTTTTTTTTGGTGTTGGTATTTTTTTTTCTTCAATGTATTTAAGATGGTAAAGGATACTTAAGGCATTTAAGCGTGTCCAGATGATTTTTGTATTTAAAATTAATCTTTACGTAGACTTAATTATTGATTTAAATAGCGTATGTTCACAAAAGAGCCGAACGCATGACATGCGACGCCGATAAAGCGGGGGTTAATCTAGTATGTTATTTTTTTGTAGGGATTTCTCTGTCGCTTCTAGTGAAAATTAGAATTTGAGAATAGCAATCTGGTTCCTTTTATTGTCTTTTGGTTATAACGTGCAAGTCTCGAGCAAATATCAAATATACAATTAAGTTGTTTAATTTTAAAATGCAAAAATTCAAAGTGAAGTTTACGATTTAAAAATTCACTAACATCAATATTAAAAAGTCCCGAGATAAAAATCAACAGCATAATGATGGTATTCTTATAATTTAAAAAGGTATGAATATACCATACACCAGCTAATTTCGTGTATACAGGGTATATTTTAAATACTAAAATGCCAGCTTATGTAGAATGTGTAATATTATAAAAAGAATAATTATTTGCAATTTTACCCTAAATGCCTACGAATGAAAGACATAATTTTTTAAACAATTTAAAAAATTATTAAAACAATTTTTGAAATTGATTTAAAAAATATTAATTCCAGCTAATTTCATATTTATTTTAGATACGCTATCAAATGAAATATAGACACAAAAACAGGACACTTCCGAACACCATATTTATTTTGCTATTTTCATAACAATGTATTATATAATTAGTTTTAATATTCTCACTCATTTCTAAAAATAAATACATAATTAGATGTATAAAAAATACATAAATGAATACCAATTGAAAAAAATCAAAAAACATGACTGTAATAATCTAAAGGAGTATTTCACTTCAATTACGAAGTCGTATATTTCTAAAAGGTATTACTCCTAAAAGATATGCTCTAACAGGATATTTAAACGGTGGATACGTAGTTAAACAACTGCACTTTCTTCACATTTAATAACATAAAATTATTAAAAAATCAAACATACCTTTATAATAGGGGCAGAAACGCTGAAGACTTACGGGTCACATGGTGGCTACGTCCGACTCTTGGAAAATCTTTTTGTACATTACATCTGCAGCTAATTTAAGATGAGTGTTCATGAAATCTTTCCATTTCTGCGAGTAGAAAATTTGTTTATGCTGTTTCAGTATATAATCCTGAACAGAGCTTTTCAGGTCGTCATCATTGTGTAGATCAGCCAGAACTAAAACGCGACAAGCATTTGATGGGCGCAGGTTCTCTTTCAAGAAAGAAGAGCATAAGCTCCTTAGGGGCAGGATCGCGTATTTATCAGCAGCCTCGTACAACTTGGCTGCGCTTGCAACCTGCAGATCTTCCAGGGAATCCGTGTATATGTACAGCAGCATTCGTTGAACAGTGTCGTCTTCCAAATCGGTGATGTCGACATAACCACTGTTCTTCTCCTTCATGTCGTCGCTGAACATTCTCATGAACACAGGAGATCTGGCGCTTAATATATTCTTGTGTGCTGGGAAGGTTTTTGTAGAAGTACGCAGCTCCGTGTCACTTAAAATGCCATCGTCAAACATGGATTTCAGTGCATCTATCAGAACTACCTTTTGAGATTTCTCTTTTACGACTACCTCGTTTTCTAAGTTAGCGGAATATTTTCTGCAGCCGAAATGCTCAGCAGTCGATATAACAAATTCAAAATGAAGAGACAGACCATCATTTGGCAAATATCGACTCTTGTTTTCCAGCAGCCTTTTAGGGAACTGCAGCGCAGGTGATAATATTCCTTTCTTCAGATCATTGAGGAAATATTTTGCGATTCCAACGTTTTCGATTTTCCCATCCGAATCTATAATCGAAGTATTGCATGAAATATATTGCATTCTGTAATCAAGTGAAATCACATCTATGTCCAGTTTTGTGTCAAAATCTCTATTTAAAACGAGATCAAACTCAACTGAATCATCTTTGAATTTATTTCTTAGTCCTGGCTGCAGGATACTGAATTTGTCGATTCTCCAATCGAAAGATCTCCTATTTACGCTGAATATTGTTCGGGCATATAGATATTTTGGCTTAACAGGTGTTTTCTTGTGACTCCATATCGCGCATTGAACCGTCAGAGTATCTTCTGGAAGAAAGGCTTCTTTGTCGGTGACGAAAACTTTTTCACGTCTTTTGAATTCTGAGAATCCCCAACTTCCGCCTTTCTGGAAAATATCCGATTCTGTTTTTTCTTCCAAAAATGAACCGTCTATACCCAGGAATGCCAGTTGGTATTTTACCTTAATGCTATCCGGTCCTCTGCAGTCCTCTTCTCTATGAAGATGAAAACCGACGTATTTTTCATCTTCTACCCCCTTAGGGCACAACCACAACGTCCATTTCGTGCCCTGCAATGCATCTGCAATAAAAGCGGGACTCACTATAGGTTGGTTACGCTTAAACCACCAGCAGTGACTTATATTTCCAATTTTCCACTGGAAAGTACATCCGTTTGCTTCGCCATCAGTTTTGGTTGCCATTTGTTGTACCTTGCTATATTCTATCGACAATGATATAATTGCTAAATGAAATGTTATATTTAAATAAATTCGAAAAGACAATCACGTCAGATGAAGACCTCCCCTAATTGTGATATCTTACTTGAATCGGGACCAGTGATTGCTTATCCCTAAGCACGTGATTTTATGATAGCTAAATTGAAATTATCTTTTCTTTGTTTCGCTCAGCACTGATAAATTCACTCCCAATATGTATTTAATCGCTCTTTTGTTCTGTAAAACAATTGATTATTGTGCGATAAAATGATAGTGGTAGGCGATTATACAGATTTTGCTTCATTTATTTAGTTTGATCAAGTTTCGATTCTAGTTTGTATCAAGGAACTTACAATTATAACTGAAAAAAGCAATAAAATTTGACTGTATTAAAATTCTGATTCGCCAATTGATAATGTTTTTCCGCATATTGATATTATTTAAAACTGAACCTTCGAATTTCAACTTAATTTGTGAGCTCAATTTTTAATTCTGCGCGTGTATTCAGACATATTCAAGATCTAAACAACTCTATAAAACTATTTGAAGACTCAAGTTTAAAAAACAACAATTTGTGGAAAACCCCTCTTCATTTAGCTTCTCGTATATTGAAATAGAAATTCAGAAACCTATAATGCCATTATCTATCTGAATCTTAACGATATTTAATTGGAATTTTTATATAAGGTGCTCTATATATCTGGCTTCAAAATTCTGAAAGAAAAATTATACTATGTTTCGCACATGAGCAGTTAAAAGTCATTTGCTAAAAATGCTAATATTTCCTCGAATAGTTAAAGTATTTAATTTTGTAGCGGTTTCAATTCACTGCCTTCTCCTTTTTATGGTAGGTGGCGCTACTAGAGCCATCCGTGTTTTTCCCACGATGCCTCTCTCTCTTCTTCTTCTGTGTACTTGTGTTGTGTTGTTGTTTTCTGTCTTGCGTCTTGTACCTTTTAATGTACTGTGTCGTGGAACTTAGCCATCTAATAAAAATGGTTCCTGAAATTGAATTAATTCTTCAACAGCGGCATTCCATATAAACATGAGTCTCGTCCCTCCACAATTTTAATTAATATAATGTTTTGCTATCATATATTTTGAACGTTTTGGATAATTTGGTTGAAAGCTGCACGTTTTAAGCAAAAAACATGCGGGAAAATTTGGGATTTATTAAACACACCGTTATATGTCCCCGAATATACTTGCTATTTTTGCAGAAGTGCTTGCAAGTATTGCCTACAGCAAGCATATCCATTGATGGAAGTTGCAAATAATTATGGGATTTCTGTGAAACGGGGTGAACCCAAATCCTTTTCTTCTTCGTCAATTTCTGCTCGGTCCCTTAACGTCCTCATGACCTAATCTTCACTGTAAAATGCGAGTTCAATCCTATTATTTACATGGTCGAAGTTTAAGAGCAATTATTCCAGCCTTTCCGGAAAAAAGTATAAATCTGGTAAGTGGCCGGAAACATTTGATCAAATAGTGAATGTTCGGAATGTCTTCCACAAGCAATAGGTTACATGAAACACCTCGTTACTTTTGGTCCTAACTGAATGGAGATTACTATTCTCATTAGTTTGAAATTGTATAACATATTTTTAATAAGCTTTGCAACTGGAAAAGGCCTTTTTATAGTGTTTCATGTTCGGAATCTGTTCAACAAGCAATAAGTTAACCACACACGAAAAAAATTCTTCTATTAGATCATATAACTATGGTTAGTAATAGTTATATGATGTAATAGAAGCAATAAAAGGGAAAATCACTTACGCAAAATCATTGACACCTCAAGAAATTAATAATAGTTTCTAACCTAATGATTAAGTAAATTTCGTATCCGAAAAAAAAAATTTTTTTTCAACAACCTGAGAATATCGTTTCCAGTAGCACAAAGATATTGTACAATATTCTACAATATTCGAAATATTGTACAATATCGTATAATATTATACAATATCGAACAACATCGTACAATATCCTGCAGCATGCTGTGCTACTTGGGGTTTCCACGTTTGGAGTCATTCAACAAGCAGTAGGTAATACACAAAAGAAATCCTTCTAAATTTGCTTACTAACCAGTATATGAATCAATAACACAAAATCATTCACACCTTGGGTAATTAATAATAATTTTTAAATTATTGAAGATACATTCGCATCTGTCGTCAAGGAAGTGTAAACAATTTTTTTTTCAATAAATGGTTCTTGTATTATACGACGTTCGGGATTTTTTTATTATTATTTATTTTCCTAATATGAACAGTTTACGATAAGAAACGATTTTTTTGTCCTCCCCCCGCACTTTTACCCCCCAGTCGCCGCCATTTTATTGTTTTAACTGTTGTGATAGGAAATATTGATGAGCGTTTTTGCGAGCTTCTGACATTCAGATCTCGGCCCTACACAGGCCATATGTTTTCTATTAACTCCATGCTGAAATTCTCATTGTATTTTATGCGTTACATTCGATTTATTCTAAAGCAAGAAAATATTTAAAATAATATCAAGTGGTTCAGAATCTAAATGTTTCATAAGTTTCAAGGCATTTAGACATACGGCCTTATTCACCATCCATGGTTAAACCATGATCCGCGGTTAAATGATGGTTCTGCTATAATAATGCGAAAGGTGACCGAAATGCATTGCCAAATGTATACTTTATTGGGTTGCTATTTTGGCATGGTATCTCAATTTCTCTGTTGTTGGCGATTTTTAAAATTACAATCAGCCTTCGAGCCAAACGAGTTTCTCGCCAACTCGCCAGTTAGGGGATACATCCAGCCGATCATTTCGGTCAGCATTCGCTTGTTCGTGTAAATTCCCTTTTAACAGCTGATCAGGATTTAACCATGGATGGTGAATAAGGCCGATAGTATGCGACTTTTTATTGCCTAATAAAATTATACAGCTATTCACCCTTAATCCTGGTTTGATAAGTTCTGAACAACTGTGATAGAAAAAGAACAAAACACCGATAATTCCAAAATTAGACATCATTGAATACTCTCGTAGGCCTCTTGCTCTTAGCAAATGGAAATAAAACGATACTATTTTGAGACAAAATTCATTATGATGATCTATCATAAAGATTTATTTCCCTTCTAGATGGGTAAGAAATGTAGAACGTTGAAATTTCCTTATCAAAAATTGCACGCATTTCTTGTCTATTATCTAATTAATATGCTTTCGCATCCTATTGTGATCTTCATAGCGAAACTATCAAAAACAAGTCATTAAAATGTCTAAGTTTCCGTTTCGTTGCAAAATTCTCATTAAGTGCTAAATCGGATCTCGAAACTATACGCCAACTTACCTTTTCTTACTAGAGATGCTGATGCTCTCTCTCCCAAGCAGTTTTTTTCCTCCGCGTACAGGATGGTGCAAATGTTGAACTGAAAAACCATCAAGATTTGTCTGCTCCTTAACCACCCTTCTCCTAACGATTACCCCCATGATTAATGGATATAAGTATTACTGTAATGAATATAATGCGTAAACGATCATTTGTATCCCCGCGGGTAACTGAAAAGAACCACAGATCTTCTCTTCTAATGGCTTGAAAGCAAAGAGGAGCGTTTTCCAATTTTTCTGCCAAGATCCTCGTCTTAGACGGCTATTTTGAGATTCCAAAATGCCGTAATTTACACGCTTATTTGTTCATCATCATGAAGGTGGTCATTAATAATTAATTAATTTGATGTGAATAGAGAGATAAAATTCAGCCTAAACTATACTGTGATGTTTAGCATGAACTTTATATTCATGCGAACTTTAAAATTTTTGCTCCATTTTATTTTTTATTTCAATGAATTTTTAAATGATGAATTGAGTCATGAATCTCAATTTATTACTTCTTTGACAGTGCATTCTTTCACGTTATTGCAATCAGAAGCAATCCTTATTAAATTACAATAAACTGGTCAGTTGTGTCGAGTTCATTTGTTAATTGAGAAAAACAAATTTTAAATATTTCGAAATGAAATAAACTTCAGACACCTCTCCAAAATCCCAAGCAAATATGTCAAAATGGATACAATAAAACCTCTAATATATCGCTGAAGTGACCAATTCAAAACGACATACTATCGAAACCTGCATCAAAATACGATAAACTATGTACATTAGCTGTACAGTATAGCTGTATGGATCTACTTTTTAATGACATTTCATAATCATTTTAGTATATTGTTAGCCTAATTACGTCGGACAATATTAATTAAAAAATTGTTTTATTACTTCTTTGGCAGTACATTCTTTCATACTACTGCAATCAGAAGCAATCCTTTGAAAATTAAAATAAAATCTGTTTTGTTCAGTTAATTCGTTAACCGAGTCGGACATAAATATTTAAATTATTTCGAAATGAAATACAAGACTTGCATCTCTTTCACAATCACTGACAAACAAATATATACAATAAAACCTCGTTATTATATCATTGAAGGGATCATTCCAAAACGACTAACAATCTAATATTGGATCAAAATACGATAAACTGCATACACTAGCTGTGCAGTATACTAGCATAGATCTACTTTTTAATGAGACTTCAAAATAATTTTAGTATATTGTTAAATTAAGTCAGACAATATTAAATATTTTTTAAATAGATTAAGTTTTAAAAATTTCAAATTTTGAATAAATAACATTGATGATAGTTGAAGCGTTTTTATTGCGACTACCATTCTTTAGAGTGCAACCATAAGTACATACTTGATTTTTCTAGATTTTAAATCTTACAGCATAAATATATAACCTATTCTTCATTAATAGCTATTTCAGGTCAATTTATTACAGTGTTAAGATATTGAAATGACGTTTTTGTAATAATTATTCTTAGTTTTTTCTCTTTTCTTTGGGGAAGTTCTTAATTTTTTAATTTGCTAAAAATAAACCGATTTGATTATCTTGCCATTTGATTTTGGGTTCTTTTGATAACAACTTTTGGGGGCCCCGAATTTTTAAAAAATATTTTCATAATTTGTGTTTTCATTTAGCTTACAAAGACAGTGCATTCGAGCGTATTCAAATTAATTTTTTTTAATATTGTCATTATTCTAACAACATTCTTAATTAATTTCCCTTTGAAAGTTTTATATTATGTTTTATAAATCTAAAAAAATTATGCTGTTTTATAACTTAAAAAATGTTCGATCCTACAATTAAAGAATATTTAGAATGAGTTAAAAAGTTTTGCCATGTTTTACTATTTTGTGCAAGATTACTTTTAAATTTAAATTTTCAATTTTGTATACGCTATATACGGAAATCAACTCTCTTGAAAGTGATCCGCAATTCAATATTTCGCTATTTCAGTGTCAGAATTTGCTGCTTAAAATTGCTTATATAGAGATAAAATTAAAACCAATAAAAAGATATTTGTTTTTGGAAGACGGGAAGGAGGCCCCGAGATTGGCATTGCCCAAGGGCCCCTAGCTGGATCCAGCAATGCACCCAATTGGCTCCAATTGTTTCAACATGTTCGATTGGAGGATTGAAAAATGTATGTTTTAAGGTTACATTTATTGAAAAAGTGTAAACCTAGAATGTAAAGATTACCGATTTAACTCTCTGAACCCGGCTACAGTGAGAATTACATTGCCTCAAAACCTAGAGTGAACTTTCGCTCACAGAGACAGAATGGAATCTCACGTTCTTTACAGAAATTCCAGGAGGTCAACACCTATGGTTGACAGATCAATTGTCAACAAAAAAAAGGAACAACATTTTCCCTAAACAATCCCCCCCGGCCCCCCCACCCCCCCCCCCCCCGAGTCCGACTTCTGTCGAACTGGCGGTTTGAGGCGGGATGGGGCTCAAAGGGTTAAAAACTGGGAAAAGAGTAAGGGGGAATTCCCTTCAGTTAAATAACATTTTCTTGCTCGACAAATAATAGGTTATCCGTAAGTTTTATGATGTGAGCTTAAGTGAAACTGTTTCATTCTAAACTTTACACAGACCTGATAAATTGATACCATAAGTATGTATTTTGATCGCTTTATTCGGTAAAACAAGCGATTACTGTGCGATAAGACAATAGTCGATTTTAGTTTATATCAGCGATAAGTGAAACGTTAAAAAAATGCAGTATAATCTGACCATCTAATTAAAATTTTCAAAACCCCTTTCTTAGGAGCACCTACTATTCAACAAGTAGTTTCGAACCAAATTTGGCGGCACTAGATACAATAGTCTTCCCTGCACAGCGTTACATTCAGTATTGCATTCAATAGTATGCCTGCAAATTAAACATATGTATAAAGTATGCCGGCCTATTAAACATATGCTAAAAATATACATCAGTTATATATTCGCTGCTAGTGGCCTTCTCTACTTTAAACTTCCAGTGGGCGTGCTTACGCAAATTTTACGACATATCGTGCATCGTGTTACATATATATCGTGTTATTTTACAAAAATAAATGCAATTTTTATTTATGTTATCTGTATTTATTAGCCTAATGGCAAACAAAGATTTTATAAATAAAATTGCACTTAAATATATAAAATAACGATATAAATATGTAATAGGATGCACAATTCAAGTCATTGGCGAATCTAGGATTCCCGTCTGACGGGGGGGGGGCTGAGGTAATAAAAATTTTGCATCGTCTTAATGAATGTCAAACCTCAAGGCTAAAGTAAACCAAAACTCTAACTTTACAGACTTTACTCACCTGACAATAAGAATCAAATACATTAATTTCGCTAATTTAATAAAAATTACAATGAAATAACTAGCCAAAAAATGTCTTCGACCGCGTCAAAGCTACAAGTACGAGTGGAATGACTACAAAAGTAGAAAAATTTTCGAGCCTGTTAAGCCAGAAAGCAATGTTGAAACGTTTTTATTATTTTTTTAAAGAGAAATTAAGAAAAAAGCAATTGTAATGGTGTTAAATAAAATCAAGATTTCCGACTTGGTTCTGTAGCCCGATCGCCCCCCCCCCCTGTATTCGCCACCGTATCAAGCATCTCTTGCAAACGCGCGCCCGCTGGAAGGTTAAAAATTTATGTTCACCTCGCCTGTTACCTATTCGCCGAAGAAACACATTTTCACTAATCCTACGAAGATTGAACTCTAAATGGAGGATTCCAAAATAAAACCAAGCGACTTCAAATTGTTGGAGATAAGCAATTTTTATCGAAATATGAAAATCGGTCGATTATGCGAGGGAGAAGATAAAATCGCTAAATAAATCAATTATCTTTAACAACATCATTAAAATATAATTTCAAGTAATTTAAAAGTTATGTAAAAGAAATTTTATTCATTGAAAAATAATTATATAGATATTTTGAATTTTCAGACTTTTAAAATTCGTATCGTAGGAATACAACTCAAAAATGAAAAGAACCAACAATTACGCCAACAATCAAGACGAAGGTTGCAAAAAGAATTACTCCAATTGATTATTCGGATTGTCATGTTGGGGTCAAAATCGGGGAAATCCAACTTATAGATACGGGCCAAGTATAACATTAAATACTAGCTAATATATTGTATACGTTTTAAGTATTAAAATGGTACTTTTTGTGAAATGTATACAATATTTTAAAACAATTATTTCAAAATTGCACTAAGAAACCAACGAATAAAAAACCGTTTAAAAATTAATTCGGTCCAAATTAATGTTTTATTTAGAAGCATTAATAAATGAAATGCAAAAAAATAACGTGCATTTCCGAAGAGCCATCATTATTTCACTACTTTAATAATTACATTATTAGTTTCAGAAGTCTCTAAAATTAAATACATAATTATACAATTCAAAAATTACATAAATGGCAATAAAATCATTCTTACATAAAACTTCACTTTAATAAGCAAAAAGAGCATGTCAGTTGAATTCAAAAAAAATTTATTTTTCTCATAAGATGTACTAAAAGGTAAGGCATCGTAATAAAAATGGTTAAAAGATAGATACATAAGCGATTTGCTAGCCTCACATTTGGTAAGGAAATATTTTTTTATACATACACAAGTCAAAAATACATTTATAGCAGAGATAAAAGCGTTAATGACTTACACATGTCATTGCCATATCCTACCTGGGCATATCTTTTTGAGCATTACATCTGCAGCCAATTTAAGATGAGCGCTCATAAAATCTTCCCATTCCTGAGATTCAAAAAATTGATCGCTCTGACTGATTATATACTTCTGCGCAGCAATTTTCAGGTCGACATCATTGTGTTGATCAGCCAGAAATAAAACGCCACAAGCATTTGTTTGGTACAAGTTCTCTTTCAGGAAATAGGAACAACTGCTCTTTAGGGACGGGATATCGTACTTCTCTGCAATCTTGTATAACTCGTCCGCGCCTTCTAACTCCAGATCTTTCAGGGAATCTGTGTACATGTACAGCAGCATTCGGTGTACGGTATCGTCCTCGAAATCCGTGATTTCAACGCATCCATTGTTATTTTCCATCATGTCGGTGCTGAACATTCTATTGAAAACTGGAGATCTGGCGCTTAAAATGGCCTTGTGAACCGGAAACTCATGCGTCGGGGTACGGAGCACCGTGTCAGTGAAAAGCGCGTCGTTATACATGGATTTCAAGTCATCAATTAGAACTGTCATGTGTGGAGATTTCTCTATTCCGACACAGGGTTCGCACTCAAACTTAAAAGAATTTTTTTGGCAGCTGGAACATTGAACAGTCGAAAAAATAAATTCGAAAGACAGAACATCGTCTGGCAAATATCGGCTTTTGTTTTCCATCATCATTTTAAGGGACTTCAGATTGAAGGATAAGTTTTTGTTTGTCAGATGATTCGGGAAATATACCTGGAATCCGCAATTTTCCTTTTTACCGTCCGAATCTAGAACCAAAGCCCTACACGAAATATATTTTAAGCTATCATCGAATGAAATCCCATCTAATTTCAGTTCGTCAATTTTTTGCTCGTTAAAAATGAGATCAAAACTAATCAAATTATCTTTGTAACGCTTTATATGTGCGGATTTAAGAGTGCCTATTTTGTCGATTTTCCATTCGACATATCTCCGGTTCACTCTGAAAACGGTTCGGGCGTATATATATCTCGGTTTAACAGGAGTCTTTTCACGATTCCATAGAGTGCATTGAACCGTCAGAGTATCTTCTGGAAGATATTCGCCTCTCCTGGTGACGAAAACTGTGTCTTGGTCGTCGTATTTTGGGAATCCTCGAGTATCTTTTTCCTTGAAACTACTTTTCAGCGAAGTTCTTTCTTTCACTATTAAGCCATCTTTATCCAGGAATGCGAGTTTGTAATACACTTCAATGGCATTCGGTCTGTCGCCGTCTCTTTCTCTATTAAGATAAAAACCGATGCTATGTGCGTCTGTGCATCCCCTGGGGTACAACGACAACGACCACTTCGTTCCTTCCAGACCATCAGCAATAAAAGACGGGCTAACGATTTCTTCGGTCGACCTCAACCACCAGCAATGACTTATGTTTTCGATTTTCCACCGAAAGGTGCATTCCTCTGCTTCTTCGTCCGCCATTTGTACTATCTTTCTATATACTATTGGCAAAAATAGATTTATTAAAAAGAAAGATTACAGTTATTTATTCGGAAAGAAAATCACCACTGCGCCTGATGAAATCCTTCACCGACCGCGATTTCTTCCTTTTATAATGATGCGCTCATGTTTCGAAGATAGGGAACGGTTAACGGTTGGGTTAGGTTCTTTCAGATATATGCTGGAGGCCGCGGTGGCCTAGTGGTAGGTCTCGACCTCGGAACCGGAGGGTCGCAGGTTTGAAACCCGATTCCATTGAAGATCCGTGGAGTATGGGGCCTGTTGCATGCTAAGGGGTCTATTCTGGTACCCCCGGTTGGGTTGGGAGACGTCACTTTTCCCGTTGTTGACGTGTGGAAAAAGTGACGTTTGACACGTAGTGGCCAAACGTCCTCCCGTTGGTCTGACGTAAAAACACCCACACTGGCCGGGCCGGCAACGGCAACGTGGTTTAGATTGCGGAGTTCCGCTCTGTGAGAAGATATCACTTTGCACCTCCACATCAGAATTAATAAAAGGGGAATTTAATTTTGAGTTTGACAGAACCAAAATATGAATTTGGAATAAGGGGGAAAAGAAAAGGGAGAGGATATGCTCTCTAGAATGCAGGAAGCAATGGTGGGAAATTTAATATTTTAAAAGTAATTACGTTGCTCGTTACCTTCAACAAAGAAACTGCTGCTGGCTAGGCAAATAAGAAGAGAGATGGGAAAAAAGCACGAAAATACAGTGGATAATTTTGATTAAATAAACGACGATTACTTCAACCTGTGGCAGTACGAGGATAGAACTGGGACCTTTGGGTCCCGAACCGAACATCCTAACCACTAGACAAAAGGAATTACCCAAGAATGGTGTAAGGCAGCGAGAGGACCAGCGGGGAAAGAGCCGACCCACCAGCAAGTGGAGGACGGGATTTATTGGGTACAATAAAATGATACAGGCATTTCCCGAACAGAGAGCTGGGAGTATAAACTTGGTTCGACCCACCTCGGTGGGGAGAGAATAGCTTGATTCACATGTACTCACTCGCCAAGTGTGGCGAATGATACTCACAAAATAAAAGCTCTTTCAATGACAAAATGAAGGCTCTTTCTTTTCTTTTAAACTATAAAAACATCCGTAAGGCAATAAATTTAAGAACTGCTCGGGCAAGCAAGGAACGGTAAAAATATATAAAAAATATATAAGTATTGAAAAAGAAACAAACAAATAAGCACAGAAAAAGCAGTGAAAATCAGATATATAAATAAGTCAAAGATTGAAACCCGACAGTATATAAGCAAAACACACACAAACAACACTACACATCAAACGACACACAAAACGCAAATAAAAACTGTACAAAACATATAATTAAAAATACGCGTGGCAGTTTGGAGAGGGGGATGCCAGCTCAGGTGTCCTCCTCGACATCTGACCGCGGTTCAAAATGACGAGGTCCGTCCCTAAAATCCCTCGTGTTGCTTCAAAACGGGACGTTAATCTAACCTAACCTAGCCTTGAGATATATGCTTGCTACTCAGCCTTTTACACTCTAATTTAGGGAGCCGCTATGGCCTAGTGGTGAGATACGGCAGGATGATTCCAGGTTCGAAATCCTATTCCACTGAAGATCCGCAGCGTGTGTAGGCCTGGTGCACGTTAGATCTGACGTCGTGGTTCAAACGTCTTCCCACTTATGTGGTGCAGAAATTTGGAAAAAGGATGCCAGTTCAGGTGTTGTCCTCGACATCTGAACGCGGTTCAGAATTACGAGGTTCGCCAAAAATAGCCCACGGGCCCTGGTAGACTAATGGTAAGGTGTCGACATCAGGTAGGAGGGCTCCAGGTTCTAAATCCTATTCCACTGAAGATCCGCGGGGTATGTGGGCCTGGTGCATGTTAAATCTGATGTCGTTGTTCAAGCGTCTTCCCACTGGTGTGGTGCAGAAATTTGGAAAGAGGTGCCATGCCAGATGTTGTCCTCGTCATCTGACAGCTGTTCAATTACGAGGTCCACCCCAAAATAGCTCTCGGGGTGCTTCGGAACGGGGCGATAACATAAATAAGCTAAGCTCTGATTTAGGAATAGAGGGAATGGAAATGTTCAAGTTCAAATGTAACAACTATTTTCTTTAAACACCTCATATTTTATAAATATTTTTTTAAGAAACAAGAATTTTATAAATGTTGTTTTTCTCTGACGTAGACTTAAGTCTCTCCATAATGGTCTAATGGTGTGTCGGGAAAGAAAAAAAATATGACGCTTTTCGCGCTCAAGTCAAACGCTTATAGCTCCGCAACCAAATAATACATATAGAGAGTTGGTTTTAATTTCATTTAACAGAGAATTTGATTGAAAGATTTAACAATTAAAGATTACAAAAATAATTTTAGAATTTGTAATTACGGTTTAGTCACAGTCGAGTTGCAAAGTTGGTGAAAATCACGAAGAATTTTACATAGATAGAGTCACCTAATCACACTAGACCAATAGTCATTATAGAGTTAATAGTCACATAAAGCTACTTTAGTCATAGAAAGTCACATTTGAGTAAGGTAAGTAAGTCTACGCCCCTCAATCCCAGCGACCGTTTCGCAGAAACAGCCGACCGTCTATTTTTTTTTTTTTTTTTTTCCGCTGTTTTCTGTGACTGGTCAACGATGCCTTCAAAAGACATTGGCATATAATTCCGAGATTTGCTCTTGAAAAGAACAAGATTTTTTTTTTTTTTTTTTTTTTGAAGCTGGTGATTGCAACTATTCTATTAACTCCATTTGAACCTTTGGTGGCGAAGGTTTGAGTTCGAAAGCATGAGAGATTCTTATTTTTCGGTTTAAAACCCCTTACCAATATTGCCCACGCGCGCATCGAATTAGCGTATTTTTAGTCTTATAAACTAAAATTTAATCAATACAGTAGACTCTGTCTAATCCGACACATATGGAACCGCACCTCTGTCGGATTATAGAGAGTGTCCGTACTATAGAGGGTCAATACAAATCACGTACTGAAAGGGGGAAGATTTCAAGTTTTAAAAGGAAAAAATGACTCATCACCAAGTAACATATTCAAACAGGTGTGTCGGTCTAGTGGGAGTGTCGGTGTAACGAGTGTCGGATTAGAGAGAGTCTACTGTAATTAGCTTTATAATTTGGCACAATAATTACGTGGAATCTATAAACATCTCAAGTGTTCTATGGCTTCTTAGATGAATGAAAACAACAACCCCTTTTCAAAACAGAAGGCGTCATATTATCAGATAGCAAAGAAAATGAAACTGTTAAGGAGTTAAAGAATACAGAGGATATTTGTCTGAAAGAGGACTAAATGATGGAAATTTTGTCCTTAATAGTTTGTCTTCCCTTTCCGACTGTACTTTGTCAAAAGTTTGTTTAGTGATGAAGGTAGTTAAATCCTCGGATGAGATCTATGGTAGGAATGAGAAGTCTGAGGCTGTTTTTAAACGGTCAATGGGCTACTTTGTCTTCAGCGATGCCTCTATGGGACGGAACGCATATTTACAAACCCTACCCTGATAGAACTGAGGCAGGAAATCGGACAATATGATTGGCTCGTTTCGACGAAAGCCGATGACGTCGTTCTTTGCTCTCGTGCGTGTACTTTTCATTAGCATAATTTCTTACAGTGTGGGATGTTTTATTTTGTATGATATTTTAAAAAATAATATCATTTTTAAAAATATTACAACCCACTTAAGAATATTTTCTGTGCTCAACTGTGGGAAAACAGAGAAGAAAAGTTGGAAGACTCTTGTTATGTTTCGTGCCAGAGCTGAAAACGGCGTCACTACTCCTCGTAGTCATTGATATTGACTGATTTCCGGCCTCAGTTCTATCAGGGTAGGGTTTGTAAATATGCGGCCGGGACCCAAACGAAGTCGATTGATAGGATGCTATCGTTTATTTGTTCCCAACAATAGAGTAGTAATTCGTAGAAACTTATTATTAATAAACTTAACACGGTAAGATTGTCTGAAAGGATACCAGAAATGAGTTAACCCTGTAACCGAAACATCCTTTGAAAACCCGTTTACTTAATATGTATATTAGCTGTCAAAGTGGTCGATATTCTGGTCAGTTTAGTTTAGTTATATTAACGTCCCGTTCTGAAGCAACACGAGGGTTTTGGGGGGCGGACTTCGTAATTTTGAATCGCAGTGAGATGACGAGGACGACACTTGATCTGACACCGCCACTCTTCAAACTTCCACACCACACCAGCGGAAGGACAATATTGCGGTCAGAGGGTTAAGCCTAGAAAAATAGGGAAGGCTTCCCTAGTGAAATTGCTATTGAGGCTGGAAACGGCTCTCCGAAATTTCTTCCTCCGGTTCTGAAGACATAATCTATTTGAGACGCCTGGCTGGGCTGGGTTCCGCACGTTAACACCGAACCTGCCCAACTGGGGTAACTGTGAATAGACCCCTAACCCTTTGCGGACAGGTAGGGCGTATAATGTGCGCCACAGTTCACCGATTTCGAGATTGAGGTGTAGGAAATCAAGTTTACGAAGAGGATAGCGGCTAAAATTCGGGCACAAATGTGTATATTATCCATCCATTCAAACCCCTAATCTTATTACAGAATGAAAAATAAAGTTTTATATAAGTAAATAAGCACAGAAGTGGAAAAAATGAGATGGCGTATAAAGTGCTCCAACCTGATGCGAGTGTTCTAAAAAGTTGCCTGTCCGCAAAGGGTTAATGGACCTTATGCACCGTTTGGGTTCGAGAGTATAAAAAAACAGCTGTGGAGGAATAAACAAAACGATCGGCCTATAAGCGACTCAGAAATAAAAGCAGTTCTGAGTCAGCTGTTTAAGACTGACCAATGACTGCCTCCGGCAGGTCACGTGTCGGAGGATGTGACGTCACATGCATAAGGTCCATTGCTGCTCTGTAGATCCTATCTTCATTCTCAGCGGCATCTATTGCGATCAGAATTTCGTTTTTTAAGTGAGTTTCCTTGTCGTCTTTGAAAAAAGTAGAAATTTTTCGATCGGGAAGATTTTTCTTTCGAAAATCATAATCTGACAGGTGAAATTCACACGTATCAGGTTTTTACTTTTCTCTAAGAAAGTAGAAAATATTTTTGTCTTCGGAAGTCTTGTGGTTTCAAAAAATTAAGGGAATTTTCAAAGAAATATAATATTTTAGAATTGGGTTCGCTTCTGTTGTCTTGAATATACGACTTGTGGTGAGTTTACCGCTAATGGGGACATGTTTATTAACTTTAAAGCGGGCGCGCGTGTGCAGGAGATACTTATATCGTGCATCTTATTTATATTGTGTTGTTTTACAGAAATAAATGAAACTTTTATTTATGTAATCTGTATTTATTAGCTTTTTACTAAACAAAGATTATATACACAAAAATTGTTCTTAAATTTATAAAAGAACGATATAAGTATGTAATACGATGCGCAATATAAGTATCTTCTGACTGTAGTACGTGCCGGCTGGAAGGTTTAAAAAATTGGTTTTGAATAGGTGAGAACATCTATTCTGAAGCGAGAAAACTCCAGTTTCTTGCCCCGGGGTCGGAGCCCGTCTTGGTAAATCCGTGGCAATTTTAACAGCTCATCAGTGTACTATTTATACTTTGTTGAATTCCGATTTACTGGAAAGTAAAAAAAAAAAATGGCTTTCAAGTTCCAGTCTACTTCTAATAACTAAATTATTAATTTTCACCAGACGTGTTAACCATCTGGTTCCATCAATGCAACTAATTGCGTTTTATTTTATAAGAATTTGTATTGGAGGACCGAAAAGTAATTTTGAAGGTCTTATTGAAAAGTGTTAACCTGGGATAATAATTTCTCTTATTCAAAAAAGGAAG
>BGPR01007296.1:40533-72380 GCA_013235015.1 Araneus ventricosus | reverse complement strand
CATAACAGTGACACCTTCAATCTGGCGCGGCTAAAATAATTATCTAAATAAGAATTATACTGAATATAAAAAAATTTCATAAATGTGAAATATGGACAGTATATTTCAGTTCCCTTTATACTTTCAAAGATTAGAAGTTTTCGTCTGTTTAATGCGTGCGTTGAGTTTTCAGAAAAGAAATGATTAGGATATAAAAATAGGCAATCGTTACTGCATGTGGCTGGCTGTAAAGCCTCTATTTCAAAATACTGACAAGACACATCTACACAAAGAAAGTTTTAAAAAATAGGTGCTTTAACTAGTGAAAATGTTTTATATTAATAGTAAAGCTATAGAAAGTTGTTCTAGAGATGATGTTTTTGTTTTAATCTTTAAATCTTGAATAAGAAATTCATATTCATCCTGGTCTTACTTTATTTTGACGAAGGTAGAAAGAAGTTAATTAAAATAAAAGAGATTCACTCTAAAAAAAATGGAAGTTATTATTTTTTGGACAGATATATGTATATACAGAAATAATAAAAAGAAATTTTAATAAAAAATTAAAATCATTTATATATTCAATATAACCTGTGGGTAAGAGGAAATTTACTGACATAAATGATACTTTATTATTCATCGAATTGTTTTTTTTCTCCATATTCAGGTAATATTACATTTTATCATCAATAATTTGTGGCTATTTCCTCTATTCTTATTTGAAATGGAGTTGAAATATATTAAAAGAACGGAAGAAAGATCTAAAACAAATTTTGAAGAAATTACAATGTATAATAAAATGTACAGATGTAATCGTACTTAAATGCTTGAACACTTTTCTTAATCACATACTGTAAAGAAAACCACCCGTTTAAGACAAATTTCCATTAATTAAGTCGTCGCAAGAAAAGGAATAAAACACAAAGTTACTTTGTTCATGTATAGTAAGGACAGTACATGTGTCAGTCAAGCATTATAACCTTTGTACTTAAAAACAATAAAGAACGGAAAAGAAAGGAGACGCAGGAAACATTTCTATAGAAAAGAGGGTCTATACAGTGACAGATAAAGCCACGGTTGATTGCTAAGCTAATAAAGCAATCTTTTCTGAGCGGCATTATCGCGTCAGTGCTCGTGATCGTCGATAAAGCCTTTGTCGCTGCCCTGATCTCGAGGTTTGTTACTTCACTGCAACTTATAAGCATAAGCGTCAAAACTTTTCTGGGAGATCCTTATCTATTTGCCGGTGCTGAATAATCTCATTTCTTTCGGGTTAAGGGAAATCAATTGTTTTGTCTGTTTACCCCTGCCTGACTTAACCTTTAAATTCAATGATCAGCAACATAATAAAAGGACAGGCAATAAATCATTTTAAACTAAAGACAGTATTTATTTATTTATTCCATCGCATAAAAAATTTGCAAGAGAGTGTTTTGTTCAATTTAACATGTCATTTTATAGTTAGACTCGAGATCTAATGCTGGTACTGTAAGTGAAAGGGAAAAAGCTGATTCATTTTTCTGTTCGTTCAATATAGAATTCTTATTTAGATAAGTAAAACCGTCCGCTTCTTTAAAAACAACAATAAAAAAGATATTTTAAACTGAATATCACATGCAAAATATAATGGTGGTTAGAATTATAGTATCCTCAAGAATTGAACAGGAAGTACTTACACTGAGAACTTCTGGCACCCCAAAGTCACGTACACGATCCCTCTTATGACACGGCCTATATTAAGGATCACTATTATAGGTGATACTACTAAATCGTATAAAAACTAGTTATCGCAAACCCAAAGCGGAACACAAATAAAAATATTTTTTTAATTTATAACTGTCCTGATCCGATACGTTTTTTTCTTATTTGACTCCTTTCGCAAGTTAAGTTTCAATAAAATCAAGTTGACTGTACTGAAAAGCTCTCTAGCGACATTACAGATGGATGACGTAGCACGTCATCCCTGTTCCTATGTGTCTTGTAGCATGAAAGTATGCAATCAGCAACTTCCGTCTAAAATAGTGATTTCAAACCATAGGATATCGATTAATGGTGTTTCAAACTCATTTTTTCAGAATAGCAATAATGCTAAAATGTATCATATCAAACTTTAGGACTATTTAACCAGGCGTAGGGATACATTGTGAGCTCTCCGTCTTAGTGCTGACGAACTATTATTGACAAAGAAAAGATTTGCAAATAATAAAGTTATCGTAGAAGGAAGATGAAATATGAGCAGATAAAGTACATAAAATATAAAAAAACTGTCTCAATAGTCAATTATAAAGGCTTCATCACATATGATGTTCTAATCTTTCAATGAAGGCCTAATAACATCTTACGTGAGCTTTTATTTAACAAAAATATATCTTGATTTTCCGCTGATCCAAAGTCATAAGTAATGAATTTTGCAATTGAAAACTTACAGCAGAACAGTTGAACTTACTGGACCAATAATCATTTATCTCTTCAGAACCAAAATGCTATTATTCTGTTTGTGTATTATTCTGCATTCTAAGCAAAAAAGTCAGGATCATTCAATCATTTTAAAAGTGTGCATTATTCTATATTTGAATCATATTCCTATTAAAATTCTCAAGGTAAACAAACGTATGTATGTGTATTCCTTTCTATCTTCTCACGAACCGCCAAACGGAGAAGGCGGAAAGTACCAAAAGATGGGGGAATAATCCAGGAGCCGTTTTGACCATTTATATCGAAATTTTAATTAGTGAAAAGATATTATAAAACTAATTTACAACAATGCTTTTCATTGTTTCGATAATTTTATAACAATACTTTTCATTGTTGCAGGCTTATTCAAAATATATTTTATTGTTGAATCGCTTTATTTTAAAGCACCATTACTAAATACAAAAAAAAGTGAGCTGACAGAAATAAAAAAAATGTATTGTTGCAATATGGAACCTGAACAATGCAACAAGTCAATGTGGATAGAGTTTTGTGTGGGTTTTGGCAATTGATATAAAGAAACAGGGAAAATTAAATCGCTCATATAGGGTTTTTACTAAAACTATTATTTTCTATGAGGTTTCACTTTAGATTTCATGTACTCAGTGCATCTTGCTCATGTATATAAACTGAGGCGGGCATATGAAGAAATAGATTCCAATCAGGTGTTATCTCATTCCTTCCTACTTAAAGTCAGACAAAAAATAATTCCGGAATCGTAATTTTACAAAATAAAAGATTATTTTTGCGATTTTTTTAAAAGATATATTTTGCTTTATGAGGACGGAAATGATTGAACGCCTCTTTTCTCCTTACTTATTTAGGAGAGAATGTTGGGCATGTCACATGACTCACTTTTTCTCCGTCACGAATGACGCATTATTCGAGATAGCCCGTGCAACGCCGAGTCACGTAGCTATTATGGATTATTCATAAGTGTATTATATGGAATTCTGTTATTATTCTGTGTATATCGTTGCATTACAATTTTCCATCTATGTAACTTATAAAATGCTTATGCATTATTTTGATAATTATTCTAAATCATGTACATAATTCCACCCTGTTCATGTTCACAAGATGTTTTATATGTTGTGCATGTTTTGTTAATCATTCTCACGGTTTGTATACTGTCTTTACAGCCTTTGGGTTGCAATAGGCTGGCGTATAAATAAATAAATAAATCATCAGACCATAATGGGAATAACTAACTTAATCGTATCAAAAGCCCAAATTAAATTGTTATTACTTGAATGAAACAAAAAAAAGAAATAAAATGAATTTAAAGTTTCCGAGTTTTAAACTCGATACTCACAAGGTAATTGTGCCAGTATCTCTCCAATATAAGTGGTTCGGAATATTGGTAACCTAATAAAAATACTCTTTCGCCCAGCGAGAAAAATACAACAGAATTCCATTTGACACACTGTAACAGAAAGAATTTTGATCAAACAGCCAGGCTATACTCTGTTATTATACTAGAATGGATTTACCTATTACCGAGGGATATTTTTACCGCAACATACTTGGGTCATTGATTAAAATAATTGAATCGATACCGAATTCTAATATAATGGTAATATTTCAGTGAGAAAATCGAATTTCGGAATTCATTACGAGGTCCCAGTCCATATACTATTAGGTAAGCGAAATATCATTACGGAAAACGATAGATAGCTTCTCTTTCTCTTCAACAATAATCGCGGTGCAGATGTTGAAATTAGCTTTGTGATTTAATAAAATGATGCGACAAATGTGGCTTTTCTCCCAATTACACGGATATTTTTTGTTAATGGTCTGCTTCCAACGAAAAGATTAATGAATTGAAGAGAAGAAGACAGCACTGATGGTATACAGTTTTATCATGTTTCGTTTTATCGATATAATATCGATGGAAAGGATTTAGCTCGAAAGCGATGAAAAAATGTTTTTGATATATCCACTTGAAATATGTTTACATCGGAGAAAAAAACATATATCAGTTAACGCCGGGTCGTGAAGTTTTATAGAAATACTGGATTAAGTGGAAGTTTATTTTTTACTATTGTGTTTTAAATTCTATATTATTTGAATAGAGGTTCACGGAGTTACCAAAAATGCGCAGATGCGAAATTAAAATATATTCTAAAAGAAATTTGAAAGGAATTTTGTTTATGGACGAGCTTGGTTCTGTTTATTTACATTAAAATGAGGCGACTACGTAATTTGGTGTAATGCCGTAACTCCGGTGTCCGGGTCAATATAGAATCTTCCAAGAGGAAGTACAAAAGACATACAAAGTCAAGGTTTTAGCTGTGGTAAACGAAACAGAAAACTCATCCATAAGTCAATGAAGTCAAAAAACAAGGATCAGCAGACGAGAACAAGTACCTCATGTTTTTTTACATTTTTGAAAGCAAACGATTTTACTAAAAACTGTTTTTTTCTTATCTATGGAGGAATTTTCTGGTTTGTTTACATGCCTGTAATACGTATTTCCAGTGCAATGCTAAGTCAATGGATCTTCAAAGTGGAGTCCAATATACAGCAGATAAAGTCAAAAGCTTTTGATATATAAGTAAACAAACCAGAAAAACTCGTCCATTATTTAGAAAATGAATCTATTTTATTCTATTATTTAGAATTGAATTTTTTTTCTTCGTATTACTTAGAAATGCCTTATTAACAAATGCATTTATATATGATATAAAAGAAAACCAAAATATTGAAAAATAATTTATAGAGTTGCTTTAAAATAAATGTTTGAAAATTTTACATACAAAGCTTGATATTTTTATTTAGCATTTCAAATGCATATTGATCGAATTTTCAGAAGTTTGTTTACAGTTCGTAGTACGTATTTCCGGTGCAATGGAATCTTCAAAGCGGAAGTCCGACATACAAACAGAGATAAAAGTAAGGTTTTGAAATGAAAATAAATTGCATCAAAAAACTTCGTCCATAAAATGTAAATTAAAAAAAGCATTCAAATCATGTTTTCCTATGATTAACTGGAAATTTAACTAGTGGATTTGATTTTTTAAAGCAAAGATTTCATTAAAGCATATATTCGAAAATTTTGCAGTCAATATTTGAATATTGCCGAATTCTCAATTAATCTGAAATATTCATTTTGGGTCAATCCAAAAACTCGGTTCAGAAACAGCACACAAAATGAGGAAAGCATATTAACATAAATTAGACTGACAATAGTCAGAAAAGATTTGAGACTTTCGACTAGACATTTCTTTCCAAATTAAATAGTTTGAAAGAAATTCATTATTCAGAATAGATAAAGTATTAAAAAATTTGAAAACATTTTAAAATGAAAATATTTGCAAAGCAATTTAACTACGATAAAATTTATTAGGACATCTAGTGGCTCATTAAATATTAAAGAATATACGAAAAAAACGCAGCAAAAGCCGAAAAGCCCAGTCTATAATTCAAACTGCGATTGAAAATCGGGAATTTAATGGAGTCGAACCAATTAACATAGTCTGACATTCGCGGCTGGCTTAAAGCAATTTTTAATGTTTGGCTATTGAATGCGCTGGAAAACTGATAGCAAAAAAACAAAATCTATGTTTTTTAAATTAGCAATACGTAACCGGAACGAAGTACTCATTCTTGAATAATTTGCTGTATCTAACTAGCTCTTTCCATTTGTTTCTTTGCTACTAGATTGAAGATGTCACTGTTATGATTCTTGAATAATTTTCTGTATCTAACTAGCTCTTTTCATTTGTTTCCTTGCAGAACCATCGACCGTCCATTTGTCTCGTTGGAGTCCGGACAATCACGAAGATGATCCTCAAGCCACCATGTCCTGCTTTCCGACAGAAGCCCGCGGCCTCTTTTGGAACTGGACGCGAGCCGGGCATGTAGCTCTACACAGATGTCCAGGCGGCAGCACTGGTCAGTGTTTTCTCTCTCTTCTAGTACCAAGTGATTTGATATTCCGTATTAAAAGCTATTTGCAGTAACATGGCAATTAACGAAATTTCATCTTGTACCACTGCAACAATGATACATGATCATGAATTGATAATTTAAATATACATGTGCGAAATCTATTTGCTGTAACATGCTAATTGACGAAAGCTTATCTTTTGCTATTGCAACAATGATACATAATCATGAAACTATTTTGTTTGAAGGGTTTACATGCACACTGAAATCATTGCAAAGTTAAATGTTTAAGAATTATGCTCTAGTAAACTCTTTTTTTATATTTCGGTAGCCATACGCTATCACAAACCATTATGTTTTGAGTATTAGTGGTAGAAAACTGGTCTGAGTTTTCATTTAAATCACCATGGTAAAATTCATGAATGTATGTCGAAATGGCATTTTGCTTTGAATATAATGATAATATATGCATCACGAGGAGACAGATGACCTTCTACCTCAGACAGACGAGTGCATTTGACGGGAGGGAGAAAAGTACGAAACGGAGAGCAGATCGCAGAGAAATAATACCGTTGTAATAAATATGATTGTGTTGACGTCTCCTAATTTATCAAAATAGTCTCGTCTGCTACCACTCAATGCTTACTTCACAGCCGCCTTTTCGTGATGAACGAAATGTTGGTAGGGCTGCTGTGAGTTGTTAGCAGAGTCTTAGGACTGTAAGGTCGTGGGTTCGAGATCCGATTCTCGAGATTTGAATGGTGCGTTTCCTGCTCAGGCATTGTGCTTGTCATTTGATCACTAATCAAATTGACGAGGCCCTTCCTAAAACAGCCCTAGTGTAACTGCTAAATAGGACCACATTAAACTAATTGAGCTTTATAACGGTATGATAATTCGAAAAACAGTAGCCAGATATTGTAGTTTGCGTGAGGCGCTTATTAGAGGAAACACCTTTGCGCTGTCAAATTGTAGAATTGTCAAATTTAGATAACTTTATATATTAGGAGAGAATAAATGCTGACATGCATTGCGATAAAATATATACATTTGGAAATATTTCAGCAATTCAGTCTCCGATCTGAATGGGAAATCTCTTGATTGTCACAGTAATAGCTGCTTCCACAATCAGTTACATTATCGTAGTTAAACTGTAAAGTAAGCGTGACTGAAAGCTTTTCGAATTGACTGGTGGTATTATGTTATATTCTGAAATATATTACCCAACTGAAAGGCTTAGGGATTTAATAGCAAACCACTGAAATTTCAAGTTAACAATTGATGAAAATCGTTTGAAATTTTCGAAGCTTTATATGAACTTCTGGGAAACACTCGTATTTTACATAAATTGAAATTCTGTGAATAAGATGAACTTTAGGAGTTATGTTGCGAAGTGATATGTAAAGTTTTAAGTTTATTTTAAAGCAATTGATTGGTATACGCATTCTCTTGCATCAGGAATTTCAGTTCATTTAAATTAAAAGATATTTCCGACAATTGAATTAATTTGAAACAGAGCTTTTTATAAAGCCTTTGTGAGATTATTGTTTTAACCTTTCGGAAACCTGATACATAAACGTTTATGTTTATGCGTCCTAAACAATTGATTTTGAAAACTTTCATGGCAAAACATTGTATAGAGTCTTTGTCATTGTCTTCTAGAAGTATAAAACCATTGTTGTTGCAAAATGCAATAGGTGTCGAGAAAATTGTATTCATTTTCATTTGATAGTATGAATACTAGCTATGTGACCCGGCGTTGCACGGGCTATCTCGAATAATGCGTCATTCCTTGACGGAGAGAAAAAGTGAGGTCATGTGACACATGCCCAACATTCTCTCCTAAATAAATAAGGAGAAAAGAGCGGTTCAATCATTTCGTCCGCGTAAAGGCTTCAAAATATATTTTTAAAAAATCGCAAAAATAATCTTTATTTTGTAAAATTACGATTCCGGAATTATTTTTTGTCTGACTTTAGTACGGAAGGAATGAGATAACCCAGCGTTGATCGGAATCCGTATTTTTTCATATGCCCGCCTCCAGTTTATATGCACATGAAGCAAGATGCACTGAGTACATGAAATCTAAAAGTGAAACCTCATAGAAAACAATAGTTTTAGTAAAAACCCTATATGAGCAATTTAATTTTCCCTGTTTCGTTACATCAATTACCAAAACCCACACAAAACTCTATCCACATTGACTTGTTGCATTGTTCAGGTTTCCATATTGCAACAATACATTTTTTTTATTTCTGTCAGCGTCACTTTTTTATTGTTGTTGTAACAATGTTCTTTAAAGTAAAGGACTTCAACAATAAAATAAATTTTGAATTGCTCTGTAACAATGAAGAGTATTGTTATAAAGTATCCGAAACAATGAAAAGTATTGTTGTAAATTAGTTTTTAATTAATATCTTTTTCAATAATTAAAATTTCGATATTTAATGGCCGAAATGGATTCCTTGAATTATTCCCCATCTTTTGGTACTTTCCGCGCGCTTCTCCATTCGGCGGTTCGTGAGAAGATAGAAGGACATACATACATACATACGTTTGTTTACCTTCGAATTTTAATAGGATAGATAGCTCTATAGAGTAAAAGAATAGTAGGGCAATATTCTATTGTAGTGTATTAGTTATATGACTATAATACGTTGCATTTATTTCATAAAATAAGTATCAATAGAATATACACTGAGAATGCAAATTTGCTTGAGCATTTAAGGTGTTAAATGAAAATACGATTATACATTTTAGGCTGCTGTATGTCTGTTTAATAGACACTTATTTAACTTGATTTGTATCTTGTTTCTAAACATGGAATTTTGTCATCGATTTTTCGCTCACTTCCTGATGTTATAGAGTTTCGAAACTTTGCACACTTGTTCGTTCTGGATAACAATACATCATTTTAATATTTTCATACCTTAAATACCAGTTAACTGATTAATTTATTTAAATTTTGATTATATAACAGTGGCGCCACCTGGTAGTGAATAGGAGAAAAAATTATTTCAAGATTTCGTAAAATAATAATAAAATAATATGTATCAAAGACTAAAAAATTGAAAATAATTAAAGTAAAAAAGTTTTCTACTTTTTACCACGTTTTTATTAACTCGCTTTCTTGTCTGTCTGTCTGTTCGGTACAAATCTTGCGATCGATTTTAAACTAACTTCCCGATGAGCTGGAGACTTGAAACTTTAAACATAGTTCAGAACTAGATGACAATGCAATAATAATTAAAGTAAAAAAGTTTTCTACTTTTTATTACATCAATTCAAATTTGCTTTTAAAATTTGTTTATTAACATATTTGTTTAAGTAACCCTATGGTTATTGTTAAATTCATTCAATACCTGCAATTTGCTGGAGCACTAGAGGTGTCAGTGATTATTTTTGTCTATTGTTCTTCTATTTATTGTCTTAAAATTAATCGATTGCGACAGATTTGCTCCTTGATGCATATTCTACCCAGGCCATCCCTTTTCATGGATGGCATCGTGTAATCAGCGCTTATTTACTGTTGAAACATTTAACCTCTGTCATCCCTTTAAAGCCTGACTTTACACAAACTCTTACACGGGCACTTCATCTTCAGACTCAGATATATTGCATCCGTTCTCCAAGTCGAGGTTATTAGTGTTAAAGTCACTGGCTAAAATGGAAATGCGTGTTTATCAAAACCCGTCACCCATTGTTCCCGACGCCTATGTTTAGCTTATAAGAATATGGAAATGCTTTATTCAAAAGGGGGCTTGGTCCTAAAATTCATCTCAACACCGTACATTCATGGCCGCGGCAATATGCACTCAGTGTTTCCCTTTATCCAATTACTGTCTGTGCTTGGGCCCTGGGTAAAGGGGGGTGGGCCTAAGGTAGTGGAGGGATGGCACAGAATGCTTTGAGTTAGGATTCTCTCTGTAGTAATATCGCACCACAGTTGGGTGTGCTGTCAGGAATAATAATTCCGGCATGGTGAGTTATGTATTTCGTGAATTTTAAGTAGATCGGAATTATATGTGCGCCGGATAATGCCTTTCCCGGATTTATCCGTCTTTTGAAAGAGGGACGTTCTAGGAGAAACGGCCGCAGTGGCGATCATTTAAGCTTGTAATTCGCTTGTAAAGATGAGGGAAATTTGCGATTCAAAATGTATCGGTGTCAGAGTTTACAGGCTATAGGGAATTTATAGGTAACGATTTTGTGGGGTGCACTAGTCGTCGCCTGAGATGTCTTTGTACGTGATTTTCATTGAGATTTACATTGCGAGTTGTATTGGATATCTGATATATAGTTTTAGTATCACACGTAATTGGATTTTTCGTGGGAGAAAGGACATATTACTTTATTTGTCCGTAACACGAACTGTTGCACTTTCGCGATATTTTTAATAAAGTTTTATCTAAATGACTTGTTTACGTCTAGGAAGTTTAATGAAATGCCATTTGCTCTTTGAATGGAAATTTTGGGTTCTGTTTAATCTCATTTTATCTGTTAGATTTTAGAATTGTTTAAGATTCATATCTCACTGAAGTGGTATAATTTTTACTTTCTATGTAAAAAGGAAAGTAAAACTTTACCCTCAGTGATTTAATCCATTTCCAGATGAAAATTCAGAGAAAGATACGATATTTCTCTCAGAAAATTTACTAAAATGCTAGGACTGTGATATAGAAATCATTAATGTTCGATATCAACATGCCGTTGACAGCTTTAAATTTTTAGATTGTTCTATAACATTACCAGTCATAAATTTTCAATTACATCTCTTGAAAGATGAACTCGGGAAAGTTCTACACTTTTTTTTCTGTTCTGACTTAAAATTTCTGATTAAATTTACATTTCTGGAAATTGGGTGGCAAGAATGCCACTTACAAAATGACTGTAATGCAATTTATTTTATGGGGTTCTCAAATTTGCCAAGAGCAATACATTTCCCATGGGTGTAATAGGGAATTGACATTAAGCTATAAACTAATGTGTAAAATGCACATTGGCTTCAGGACTTTTCCTTCCGCAGTGCAAATAAAGTCAGTATTATTTCTCCACCCATCCCACAAAGTTTAATTCATTTCTGGCCACCAGTGATATTAGTACCTCCAGGGCGAGGCACCCTTCTTGTTTATACTAGAGGTGGTAGACCTTTCATGTTGACCGCCGAATTGCAATTCTTCCCAGAAAGAAATGAAAAGGTCCCTTTCCATCCCTCCCCCATGTGATTTCCATTTGTGATTAGATGGGGGTGGGGGTGGCAATCCCTCCATGCCTCCCAACTATCACCTGGGGCCCACTAAAATAGGGACACCACGGGGAAATTACTGTAATTGCTTTCAAAAGCTACCAACCGATTGGTGGTCGCTTTGCTTCCAACTCTCTTGGGCAGGCGGTCCGAGTAGCAGGGGAGAGAATGTGTGCATAAATAATGATTTTATAGCCCCTTAAAAAACGTCTGCAATGTTTTGAGTGCAATGTTGGAACAATAAAACGCCCTGTTTGTGCTGCTGCTACCGAATGATACCTGCTGTTTTCATATTCTTCTATTGATTCATGCTGAGGTTAAGACACATGCCATTCGGTCTATTTGGGGAATTGAATTTCTGGGTGAAAGTTAATACTGGAAGTGTTTTAAATGGCAATGCTCAATGGTGATGTGAGTTTGCCACGTAGGATGCAATTCGCGTTTATTTGATCTTGTCTGCTGGAGATCTTCTTTTTATTTTCGCGTGTTTACCCTTCTGGGAGGTCCTTGTATAGGCGGTTTCCTGTGCTAAGGCTTGGGAAATTCAATTTCGCCTCACCTTTGTGAAATGATGGTAAAATTTGCAGGTTCTTGAAATTAAGTAGGATAATTATTTCGTAGGAGAATTTTTGGAAAACAGCTGTTGCACAGGTCATTTTCAAGCCTATCTGAAAGTTTAATTCCTCCTCATTCTCGGGAATCTCATCTCAGTCAGCATGAATGATTGATTTCTTGATTTTAGTAGAACAACAAAAGTCATGATGTGAAGGTGGAGAAAATAAACATGCATTTGCTATGATCAGATAGGAATAGGGTATGTTAGTTTTTTTGCGATTTACTTTGTCAAAAAATAACAACTTGCGATATATCTTTGAACATAGAATTTGATATATGGAGGGTTGTTCTTTAGAACGTTCAGTGAAATCAGTGATCTCATTTATACAGATTATTCTTTAGCATTTCAATGGAAATAGTAATACTATTACGCTGTATCAACAACAAACATTCGGAGTTTTTAAAATAAAATTTTCAAAGGACTTGCCGTCTAAAGCGGTACACGCTTCGCATGTTATTATTCATTTTTGAAACGTGACACAATATGTGTAAGTCTTTTTGTTAGGACTTTATTTAAACACTTTGGGAATCTTTGTATAAATATGTACCGACACATTTTTCACTTTTCTGGGCTTTGAAGTAATATTTTTTACGAGAAGAATAAATTAAAAATAAAAAATAGCATATTCACTTTTGGAAAAGTAAAAAAAGGAATCATGATTTTCAGACATGTCGCTGCAGACTATTTTTTTTTTTAAAAATCAAAAGACATGAAAAATAAAAAAGTTCAAAGTTCAGAGAGAGCAGATTTTGTCATTTTAAGTCAATGCAGCTTCAAACAAGCGTCCCCGTTCGTTAGCATCGAAAACTGGAAAACGAACAAAAGTATTCCATTCGTTTCACTATTCCAAGGGTGTTTGTGGCGAAAAGCAACGATAATGATCGCGTTTGCCTGAGGAGTCGAAACTTCACTGTTGAGCTTTGAAGTCGAGTTGGAAAAACTCCAAATTAGAGGAAAGCAGAAAAAAGAAAGCGAGAGCTTCGAAACTTTACACAAATACAATTAATAGTTGCTTCTGATGAGCTGTGGAAATACTAAAGCCCTTTATTTTTTTCTCTCGTTTTATTTAGTTGATTTTGTACTATCAGCACGTGCATTTGTATAGTTTTTGAAAACTTCTTTAAATGGCCAAAATTCTAAATCTTTGATATTTCTTTTTAAGAAATGTTTTATGAGAGACTGGGTTGGGTCATAAAAATATTTTTGTGCATTAATATGTGAGATAAAATATATTTTTAACAAAATATTTTAATATTGATTGATTTTTTTTAAAGTTTTTGTCGAAGAAGAGATCCTTATAAAATGCTGAAAGTAATGCTGACATCAATTTCTTAAAAAGCAAAACTTGTAGCAACTTTATAATAAAAAACAATATATCCTTTTCAGCTAACATCTAAATTAATAGTTTTATTATTATTTTATTTCACAATGATATTAATAATGGTTTTAACACTTGAACTTTTACTGACATATTTTATGTGTAATTTTATTAATCTTTTCTTTTATTGCCTCTCTAATTATTTAACTATAGTTATAATCAGTTTATTTTAAGCGATGAGTGTCTGTTTCTTACTTTCTGCATATTCATTTTCAGCGTTAAGATTTATAATCATTTGTCGGTTTTATAAAAAAAGAAAAGCTTCGTTTTAAAACATTTAAGAGATATACTGAAATGGTGGAGATTTGTTTTGTCGTTTAAATCTCTCTTTTTTTCTTTTCGTGTACTTTTTTATTCATTTTCTCTGAATTTTCTACACGACCCGAAAAAAAGCTCAATTTGTTAAATTCGACTGGAGTGGTATTAAAAACTGAGGTCGGATTCATCAAACCTATCATTTCAGAGTATTTCCCCACCCTTTCTCTCCCTAAAATTGTTTTATATAAAATACCAAAATTATTGCATTTTTCGTGAATGCGTTAAATTAAAAAGAATAATTAAATTGAAAATTTAGATCTAATTAAAAACCGGCATGAGGTTTTCCAAATCTGTCGATTTGGTGCATGTGAGAGATGAATTCGTCTTCTTTCTTGCTAATATAACTCAAAAAACTATTGAAACTATTTCATGTTCATGATGTTTTAATTAAATCTTATACTCTTGGTTAAAAAGAATTATGCAACTAAACTTTTAGATTAGTGCTTCTGTAACAGCACAGGGAGGGTTTCGTTAAAATTTGGGGCACAATGTTAATGCGCAAACTGGCATCTCTTACATTCTGGACGAGAAACCTTACATTAAGTGACTTACCACCAACCAGAAATCACCTCCTGAAAAACTATGCCAACAAACTGTTTGAGCATGCTAACGAACCGACCCCTAATGAAAAGAAGATGGTAGGTAATCCTCCCTCATAAAGCAGGCAAGTTCATCGCCGTCTCAGGTTAAAAATAGAGCCAGCCAGCCAACCACTAATTCTCACTGGCGAAATCCTCTGGCCTTGTTAAGAGGGGGCAGAGATAAATATCCCTTCATTAGAAGGCTATACGTTACATGTAAACACGAGTCATCTTACGAAGCTGGAGGCCTGACTCGATTATGCAAATGCCGAATCCTCGGGTTAAGCCGCGGATCTGCTGCACCTGATACTCTGTTTAGACGTCTCAAAAACGTCAGGACTGTAAACAATCCAGCATCAACCTCGCAATTTACCCACCACACAGTCCTAACAAGCCTTCAGGCTCGGGTGCTACCTGGCATTCTAATGAATTCATGAGGCTTGGCTCGTGGATTGCAGCTAGAAATGTTATGGAGCCTCTTTTTTCCGCCAAAACGTGATTCGGAGCGGTGGAATCGAGCTGGCGGGAAGATTTTCGCTAAGTAATGTTAACCACGTTTTATTTATTCATTCACGCATGAAGACTGCTGTATGTCTTGGCGTGTACTTTTGCTTGGATTGAGGATAGTCATGGGTTAGATTGGATTTTTTTTGGAGTAAGGGTTCTGGAAGGTGGTAAATGGTAGTGCTTCCACAACTTGATGTTTATTACCCGGTTCGAGTTTGCGAAGTTGCTTAGTTCTGTTCTATTATTTTCATTTGTGGTATTCGTTTAGTACCTTGCGTGTTTATTCTATGTGATATATCGTAACAGCTTGTTTAATAATGGAATATTCTATATTCTTCGATTTTAATGGTCTTGTTTACTTTATATTAAAGAGTGAGATGAACAGTTTATCTCATAGACTTGTATTATATTCGATTGTTTTAAGCATTTTTTCTTCTTATTACATTTTAGTATGATCTGGGATTTATGCTGGTATATTCTGTATCAAAAGCTATGATGGAGTATTTCGAAATCGTATATATTATAATGTTTCAATAACTTACTGCTGTTAACTCTCACATTGTTGCGTGATATCTTGGCCGCATGGAATATTACTGAGTGAGATTGCAATATACAATTCTAACACTCAGTGTATGTTCTACAGTGGGAATATTCACTTTGAGTTAGAGACGAGTAGTTTTGTTCTTCAACTACCTCACTTTTATTTTTAGAAAAAGATACATTCAATAGGTACGCTTTAACTGCGTTGAATATGTCAAACTGTAAATGGTCTGATTAGTTAACAAAAGTAAATATTAGTAAAAGCGGATTTTTCAAACAAAAAGAACAATATCTGTATCTATGACATTAAATTAGCTATAAAATATGCAATATTTCGATCATTGATTCCATTTCTATGTGCTTTATCTTATTCTCTATTCCACCATTTCATATATCTTGAATTTCCATGCTAATGAACTTTTCCATTTTCATATTTAGGGAGAGTGAAGTGGCGCTGTGACGTAATGACTGTCCAGTGGGTACCCGAGTCACCTGACTTCAGTGACTGCAGCTCCCAGTGGGTTGAAAACATAAAATACAGGGTAAGAAACTTTTTATGCATATTTTATTTGTAAATTATTTCATTTAAACCAAGGTTTCTTATACTGTGACTCGAGGCACAGTGAAAGAAAAAGATTTGTGTCGTGAAACCTCCATACTGCATTTTTCTTACAGATGTTGTTGCTTCGGTGGCCTAGTGGTAAGATCTCGGTTTTGGGGCCAACGGGTTCCAGGTTCTACTAAACCCTTTTCCACTGAAGATCCGCCGTGTTTGTGGGCCTAGTGCATGTTAACCCCTTAACTGAATCATTTTCATTGCTATCTAATAAGATGATCCCTTCTAATTTGAAAAGGGGCTGTCGTTTTCAATCATCTCAGAAGTCATATAATATTTGAGATGTTTATAGTAGATTCTACATAATTTTCGTGTTGAATTATAAATATAATTGATGATTAAATTTTAGATTTAAGACTAAACATGCAGTAATTCGATGAAGGAGTATTCTCGGGCTTTTAAGTTAAGCGGTTAAATCTGAGTCGTGGGCTAAACGGCCTCACGCTGGTGTAGTGCTGGAGAGTGGGTGAGGGCTCAGGTGGGTCATCTGACCGCCTCCCAAAAGTACGAGGCCCGTTACAAAATAGTCTTCATTTTGCTTCAAAAGGGATATTAATATAACTAAACTAAACTCAAGCTGTTACTCGAGCTCCAGTCAGAGTCAGCCCCCAAATATATATATAGTTAAATATTTTACAAACAATTAAAACTCAAATAACATTTTCAGTATTATATACCTATTAAACCAATAATTAAAATTAAATATAAATATGATGTTACCTAATTAATAATCATACAATGAAATACATAACGATAATTAGATTATAAACTATTACTATGAAAAAGACAACCCAAAATTGGAATTCCAACAATCAAATGCCAATCGATCTTAGGAACCAACTGTGTCGCATTAAATTCAATTTTATAGGCGCCTAACCTTCTGCGAAAGCCAGTTGTTGGAAAAAGCAAAAGTGTGTGTGTATATATATATATAGTGTCATGAAACCTCCATATTACTCTCTTCTTGGAGATTTCATGATATTTTAAAGAGGCCGTGTAAAATAAATAATTTTTGTTCAGAACAATTTATTAAAATTGGTTGATGAGAAATTTTAAATTAAGTTTAAGGTCAATTAAGGTTTATTTTTTGTTTGTTTTTCTGTTTAGTGGTGGCGCTAAAATGTGTTGGATAAAATTAAGGTCGCGAAGCGATTTTTTTCCACCTTGGAAATTTTATTGCTAGTAAAAAAAAAAAAAAATTTTGAAAGAGCTGCAGTTTACAGAAATCTATTCGTACAAGAATTTCTTTCTATAAATTGTACTTTGGATTTGATTTATCCAAACACGTAAGAATTTTTTCAAGAAATTCTAATTCAGGATTTGGGAGTAGAAACATATTCTAAATCTTTCACATCCCCCCAAAAAATTGTTAAAAAGGCGAGGTAATCTCTTGGGATGGGAATAATTTAAACTGTAAGCTTAATTTATTTTTATTCTTGTATTTATTAATACTTCTGGAAATAAGAGTCGACCAAAAATAATTTAAAAGAAAAGAATTTTGCTTTTGTAAAATTAGAATTAGTTCTCGCTATAAGATTCACAATTGTCCGCTGATATTACCTTCAAATTATAATAAAGACAATTTCTTTTTTCACTGAAATCGCTTAATTCAATGCACCTTTCAGGTGAATTTCCGGAATTGCTTTAATCTTTCTCCAGGAAAAAAATCCCATTTTTTAAAAGGAAAAAAAAATGTTTTTAATTCCTTAATTTCTTTCTTTCCCTTTTCCCAAGAACATCGAATAGGTATTTCTTCGTTCTCTCTTTTTTTTCATAAAGACTTAAGATATGAATATCAAGAATAAGGTTTTGCTAGGAATAAAAAAAGAAGTACAAAAAAAATGTTGAAATTGCACGTGCATACAATTTAATATTTGAAAATGTATTCTCAAAGGGAAGTCATTTTGTGCTGATTCCCCCCACCCACCATTTTACCTTTCATTTCCTAATCTGATAAAACTGTTCAGTCCGCGATAAATTTAATTCATCCCTTTTCAAGACGATTAAATTGTTTTCTTTCTTTGGAAAACGGTAATGTTTATCTTTTCGATTATTGATTATTTTTACCTTTTTTACTTCTAACTTATCTTTTCTTCCTGCTCCGTTATCTTCTCAGCTCTATAGAGGAGATAAAAATCTTTTACCCGCCCTGTCAACTCTGCTCAGACGATTTTTTTCTTTATCTCTCGACGTAATTTTTAGGGAAAATAAATTAAAATAAAAAGCATCGGTAGAAGCCTGGCTGCCTTAAAAGTTAAAACGATTCTGCAACTGAGCGTTTATGATGATGGCATGGAATTTTTTTTCCGTTTTGTTTTCCATTTTCTATCTATTTAAATTTGTTTATTATTCCCTTTTTCCTCGGGGCCTCTTTGTGTAATAAGGGCTTTCTTTTTCCTTTCATAAAAAGAAAGAGCGGAAAGGAAAAAACATTAAAGGGAAATTCTTTTGATACCAGTGGGGATATATCTCCGATTTTCATTTGTGTATATCTTCTCGTTGAAAAGTTATAGTGTTATCTTCTTCAATAGTTCCGCTCAAGTTCGCATTTCTAGAAAAAGAAAAAAAAAAGGGAAATTATTTTTTCTTCTTTGCCGTGAAAGAGTCTTTGTATTTCTACGAATTAGGGAAATGGAGATCTGAATTGGTATCTAAAAGAAAACAATGCATTATTTAATAATAAGTGTCGTTCTATTCTCTTTAAGTGAATTCGATTATATGCTTTATCCAATTATACTTTAAAAGCAAATTTATTTTTAAATCGATTTTACGATGCAACAAGGAGCACTGAGACGAATACGAGAGCAAAAATTATAACATTTAAACACTTTTTTCTCTCTTATTCTCCTTAATCTTGAATTATTTCATTTCCTACGGTTTTTGTAAATCCTGTACGAGATGCAAATTCATCTCGTACAGGGTGACAATTATTGAGCTATATGAAAAAAAAATCTTAAATTACTGAGTTCAAAAATTTTATTCAAATTTTAAAAGTAACTTCAGATATTCGGATTTAGTTTATGACATGTACCATATGCTTGCCATCAATGGCTATGACGTGGCGCAGACGAGCAAAATTCTGCAAAAATGGCTGAAGTGTCGAGACATCGACACTACCAGTTCTCTCGAACTTTTCAATCACATTTTTGATTGTTACAACACTTGGACCGATTGTCTTCAGCTTGTACTCGGTCGCAAATTTCCTTTGAGCCACAATCGGGCTGTTGTTGCTCGAATAGTAGGCCTGGACGCTCAAAAAATACGCTCAGAAACGCTGTATTTTGACATTTTCAACGAAAAATGAGCATCAACAACAATAAAGAGTGCGCATGCTAAAAAAAAAAAATTCCAACATGCCCTGCATTCAACCGCTAAGTTTTAACTGAATCTCGCCAACGGTTCAAAAGTTGTCAAGGGTTTTTTTCATATAGTTCAATAATTATCACCCTGTATTAAGATTCTTTTGTGCTGCTGTAGCGCATGATGTATGTATGTTGTGCGTAAAACTTTAGGTGTGTTGTGAAAATTAAAGTTGCTGTTTCCGATTTAAGCATCATCCCCGTCGTCTGTTCACGACTGAAATTAAAAGTTTCTTTGACTTAATAACCCTTTCAGACATAGGTAATTGTTTCAGACATAGGTATAGGATAGGCAAGTAGGTAATTGCTGAAAAATTATATCGTAGCTGTGAATTTGTTTTTGTCAAAAAATCTTTAGATTTTCTTATTTTGGTATTTCAAGTGTAAGTATTTTTTTTTAATTACAGACTTTGGTATAAATGTTTGTTTCATTTGAAAGAGGAAAAAATTTATAATTTTGTGTTTGTCAAGCATTTCTAAATTTGCGGTTTTTTTCCCCTTATTGTATTATATTGATGATATGCTAATTATTTAAATGGTATCAAAAGTTTTTTAAGTTTAATGTGTTAAAATAGTTACAGCCGTTGATAAAATTCGTAAGAAACTGACATAAACAAGATGTTGGTGTAATAGTCGGCAATATTATTAACTTATTCTCGAAATAAAGAGCATCCAAAGTGTAGATCCACACTCTCGGAACAATGTCACATAAAAGATTGGAAAAAAGTAATCATTTACAGCATCAGTGATTAGCATAGGTTATTGTGGGAATTTCCAAAATTGCTTTTGTCACAGTTCTATTCGCTTCTCAAGTTTCTACAAGCAAGATGTTATCGGGAGGAGGGGGGACACTTAAAAGATTTTTGGTTTTGTCATCAAATATCATCATTTTAGCTTGCTTTTTGTTCCCCACTTCTCAATTCTTCTTTTCCGATCCTTAGTATAAAGAACTGGTGCATTGATTACCTCCTTGAAGGTTCCATACAAGGATTAGTTTTTCTATTGATAGAAAGCAATATCGCTCTGATTAGCTGATTTACAATGGGAAAGAGGGCATGTATTAATCAGTTGCAAAGTGAAATATATGTGCACAGCGGGAGTTGCGAACATGCGTTAGGGCTATTTGGGAATGTATCGTCAGATAATGAGGCCGCGAGAGACGGCAGCTCCACTCCAATCTTCCGCACTTCATTAGCGAGAGGACGTTTGACCAGACGTATTTAACATGCACCAGGCCCACTTACACGGTGGATCTTCGATAGAATCAAATCTGGAACCCGATAGTCATTGATACCTACGCCAAGAGTCGAAAACGCAGCCACGGTGGCCCTCCAAAAGGTGAAGAAATCCTTTGAAATTATTGACAAAAGCTTCTTTCGGCATATGAACCGATCATAGCATTTGACCTGCCCATTTTTTCCAAAATTCTATTGTCCATCTTTATATTTAAAAGTTTTAAAGAATTCTTTTATGTTATTTCTTCAGTAACTAAAGTCACATTTTTCAGGCCAGTATGAGTCATAGCTTTATTGGCCTTTCCTAAGGTATGATCGGGGGATGACTCAAGTCCCCAACCGCGAAATATCCAAAAAATGCCTTCCAGCCACCTATGAATTTACGACGCCTGTTTTCGGAGATAAATGTTATAGGATTTGTTTCGCACCTTCCAACGTGCACGTTCGATAATATCGATTCAGAAAGTGGCAAAAAGCAAAATCGATAACTCGCCTACCGATATTACTCCCGCCCCCCTTCCTCTAGTATCCCTTCCCTAGTCCGTCCAAATGACACTTACAAGATTTTATGACTTTCTAGTACTATCCCGAGTTTGGGATATTCCCCGGATTTTTTTCCCCCTACTATTTTATATTTCCCCGCCCTGCCCCTTCCCTCGATGCCCCTAGGGGAAAAGCGCCCCCCTACGAAGTAATCATCAACGGGGGCACGTGCCCCCATCCACTCTTCCAGTCATAACATCGTCGTCAGAATTCGTTCTTTTGTGCGAATATTGGAAAGTACTTCAAAACAGCTTTGGTCGCCCGAAAGGAAATTACTATTCTGAAGAGGCTAGAAGTAAGGATGATTTTTTTTTTATTTTTTCTATTTTTTTTTATTTCATCCTCCCTCACCACCCCCGCCTCCTACATTCTCCGATTTGTCCTCCCCCACTTTTCCTTCAACTCGAAATGCTTGAGCAATGTTCTGTTGTGTGAAAAGGGCGCAATTTTTACCATTTTTTTGGAATTTTTTTATTTTATTTTTCGGTCCGACACACAGAACATCATGTAATACTTTGTTATTCGGCGAAAGAACAACCCCTGTTGGTGTGAGTGCTTCGACGTTTTATTGTTATTAGTGTGGCATGTCAAGTTCAATTTCGCTGCGTTGCCGTTTTTATGGTGTGTGGTGAAGATTGCACTTAGTGTCTGTGGAGCCATGAAGAAAAGTTCGTTGTTGTTCTTCCACCTAAATGAATATTGTTTATTTCCGAGTGCCGAGATGGAGGAATTTTTCCACTGCATTTAAATTTTTAGTCTGAAAATGTTTTATTCATTTAATTTCGTTCGGATAGTGCCGTTCTTGTTCTTATTAGTAATATAAACAAAAGAGCAAGAGGAATTGGTAGTTTATAACCTCTTTTTACGAATTATGCCTGTGTATTTTTGAAAAGTCTAAAGATTTGACACGACTTAAATGTAAATAATCGAGAAATACGTAAAACTATTAGCAATATAAAAATTATTGGGAAAGGTGTAAAACCATGCTTGGATTAATAATTTGGATAACGTTTAATTGATTATTAGATTAGGAGTTTTTATAGTTTTCTTTTCAGGCATCGGAATCTGTATGACAAATTTGAGGTGGCATTAATTTTTTTCTCTTCTATCGTATTCTGTTGGTATTATTTACAAAACTTTTGTTCTCCGAATATTTTTTATAAATCCACAAGTTATCCTCTTGTTTCATTTTCTTTGCCATTCTGTCAAAGAAAAGAATGATAAAGAAATTCTTTTTCTGCTTCATACTAAGGAGGCATAAAGTTGATTAGAGAACATGCATATTAAATAAAAATTTTACCTCTTTAAATATAGCTTCATGATTATGTTTTGGTATTTTTAACTGACTTGCTATTTCCATTTTATTTTACTATCAACACTAAATAATATCGGACAAATGGTCATAATTGTCAGCAGTCGAAAGAATTGCTGATAATGATTAAATAAAGATAATAATAAAATGACCATGATTAAATAAATAGCATAGAGTGGAAATTGATGTTTCCACTATATTTTATTATCGAATTTATATGCTATCGAATAAATATTCCATAATCATTTTCAATTCAAATTGGCAACACAGAGACATTTATTCGATGCATCTCTATGCCAGCCAAATTGTTCTTGATATGATTCTAATAATTTATGTATTTGAACACACTCTAAATTTAAGTATGCAGTATTCGTATTCATTAAAGTTAAACGTAATATTTAAAACAAAATTTATTTAGTTTTACGAAGCTGTTATTGTAGTCTTTAGACGCGTAGAAACGCGGATCACTCGTGCTAATTTGAGTTGTCATTGATTATAAGACATTTTTGCTTAATCTTACCTATCCAGTGGGATAATTTAGAGCATCTTTGGGTTAGATGTAAATTCTTTTTAGTGTAGGACTACGTTCCTCCTTATTCTGCCTCATCGTGGCGCGGATGGTGGTCCTGGGTGGAATGGGCGATGTACGTCTGGAGTTTTTTCTCCTGCAGGGTCACCCAAGGCGTGAAGGCCATTCCATTATACCCATCTAAAGCATAAAGGCAATGGACAAAGTCAGACTTCTTCCCTCGGGCGTCCAAGGTCTAGTTCTAACCGAAGCTGCACTCTCCTCCTTTACCATGAGTCCTGCGCTGGTTCGTGATTTTCTGTAGGCGGGCTGACTCTTGGACTTGGTCTAGTTCAGGACTAGAACAAGTGGAATAAGAAATAACAACAACACGTTCCTCCCATTGAGGTCTCAGGGAGGAATTTGATTCACACACCGAGACACCACAAAAAGCGTTGCATGAGAGATCCTCTATATCTCGGTAACTACATATGTTAAAAACATAACTAATGTCTTATTTTAGAGATAAAAGGTAACAACAGAAATTACAAAAAAATATATTTGTAAATCGGAAATTCCTACGCCTTTAACATCAACGGCTGTTTGAAAAAGACAGCCTCCCGTCATTTTTGTCCAATGACGTAAGTTCTTTTATCTTTTCCATTTTAATTACTACTAAGTGATTCAACTGCATTTTGTTGAACAAACAGGTTTGACATTACACAGACATCCATTACCATGTTTTTAAACTGAATGCATTATTTATCACAGATTTAATTCGCGATTCCATTTCATAGTCTGCAGATCCTTGAAAGCTATTTGCGATTTCCTGGCCTTCTTCGCTTTAATCCTTCCTACCATCTCGACGAGAGACAACTGTCCGATAATCCATTAGTCGCGAGCTATTTCCCCAGTTCGGAAACAACTTGTTCAAAGGAAACTATTTAGAGGTACAGTTAACCAGATTAGAAAGCTCATTATTTATTAACTTCCGCTCTAAAAGGTTTAGGGTTATCGCAGTTTCATTTATTTTTGTTAATTGCCGAGAGGGCAGAGACGGACTCCACCCAGTTTGAAGCCACAACCGGACAAGCCAGCAGCATCTTTCAGGTCCGCTATCAAGGTGGGTGAAAGGTTCGATTACTTTGGTGCAGCAAGCCACCTGACCATAGAAGGCATTTGCTCCCCCCCATTCCACTCCCCTCATGCATTTTCTGAAGAGTCGATTCCAAAACTGACTGAAAATCACGCATAAACCCTTTTCCTTTGCCCGGGCAAATAGAGCCCCAGGGAAAGAGGGAACACCTCATTAAGATTAGCATTTAATTACGTAGCTATGAAGATTGATGGGCGACGGACTCCAGATAATCGTAGCCTCATCCGGAGAGCATTTTACCCGATTAAACAACATCGTTTTCTCCCCCTCCCTTTAATTGGAAAGGCTCGGACCCGCCATCTTGATGGACTTTCATAATGCACAAATTCTGGAGGAAGAGTTTAAGTTTCGCGTGGAGGTGGCGTGTGAGACAAATCTTGTTCGAAGGGTGGGCTTGCGCTTTTGGGGTCGACGCCCACTGTTGGTTTTAGGCAGAGGCTATTTGTTGATGGGGATATGTCAAAGACTAGCCACTTCGAGGATTTAAAATTCTGGGTTTTATGGGGCGATGGCCAAAATATTTTTAGCCACATGCGTGTTGTTGGAAACGAACAAACAAAACCAGCCAAGAGTTATAGGGCATGCGGTGTAATTAGACTTTGGTTCATTAACAAGAACCATTAAGAAGGCGTAGTTCTTCTGTAACTATTTTGAAAAGTGATTCAACATTTCTTTGAAAGTGAATAATGTAGGTATAATGCTAGTTATGGAGGGTTTTATAATTAGTTACTTTGTAATTAATGTTTATGTCTTTTGTAAGAAATTGTTTGAAATAATATATTACTTTGTATATTAAATGGTGCAGAAACTCTTATACTTTTCATAGAATCGTTATCTTAAATGTTTCTGTATATATCCGAAGTTTTAATGTTGAAATTGTATGCAAGTTTGTTTACAAAGACATGTAAAAATGTATCCTGTTATTGTACATACAGATAGGCATTCGAACAAGTTTTCCTGATATTGTATATACAGTGTCTAATGGCTTTGCTTTGTTATTGTTCCTACAGACTATTGTGTTATAAATTAACTCTCTTATAGATTTCTGTATTCACTTTTATACAAAATCTGCTATATCTGTCACTTATCTTATGAGAAATGGATGGCAAAATTATGATTATTAATAACAGAAAGCTCTTACATCGATTTAAAGCAAAGCAAAGAATTCTAGTTTTTGGATTTTATTAGATTAGTTTGGATAATTCTTTGCCTAAAAGTATTAATTTGTGTGCCGAGGGAGTATGTCATGCATTTGGTAATTTTTTCTTTTAGAGATATACCATGTGGTTAGAAGTAAGGTTCCCGTAGTGTAGGGAAAATAAAAATAAACCAGTGTTCACAAGAATGCCAAACCTCGATGGTATGCATTTCGGAGCATTGGAAAACGACTGACCCAAAGAAGTTTCAAAATTTGACTGTGGTATAATATTATATAAATAGCACCCGGGTCGTATTATTTTGTTCGACCACTGGCAGCAATTGACTTTAGAAATTGAAAGAAAAATATGATATTTGCTTTTGCTTCACTCCCTAAGATTAACGCTAGTGGTATGAATACGCCACTTTCCCACTCTTCGCTACGTTTCTGAAATATGATAGGTAAAGATAGGCGAACAGTTCTTATCGTATGTACTCGGATTCCGATAACCTCCGCGCTTTTGCGCATGCGCCAGGTAGAGCTATTTTCACCAAAATAGGGAATAAGTGAAAAATGGAGGGAGAGATGTTTACATTTCATTTAGCGTCACCTAACAAAGAACTCCGGTAGTGCTCTCATCTTGCTCATTGCCTGTCACCCCTTTCCGAGGTAAAATCGTCCAAAAGTGGTAGCTTCGAGATATTGAAACGATCAGTAATTTAAACATAATTTAATCGTATATAGTTATGGTGCATATTAACAGCGAATTTAAGTTGTATAATAGTGGTATAGATAATTATACTTCTCCCTCCGACTCCTGTCAGGCTGTGCACCCTTAAGGGCGGCGTGAGTTCATAGTCGTAGAGCTGGGGAGGGGCGTGTAGATGCCCCAGGAGCCATTTTCCCTCTTTACGCCACTGCTTGGATAACAAACATAGAAGATAATTGCCATAAATCCCCAGATATCAATTTATTAATGCGTATAAATTAAATTAAGAGCTCTATAGGGCTTCATCATTTTCCTGCAACTCATTCCAAGATTTAGATTTCTTGTGATTACATGTTTTTTTCCCTCTCTACATAGTTCTGAATAGGGATTTTTTAAAAATTTTAACCACTCTATACTTAGATGGGGAAATAAAATAAATGCATACACATATGCTCGAGCGGAATTATCTATTCTTTCTATTAAGAAAAATCAGAAAGTTAGTCTGACAGCCAACATTGCTAATATCCATACACCCAAATCACCCGCCAACCATCCATTCCTTGAATTACAGTCCTTTATTTCGTTACTTGTGCATGATCTCTGAGACTATTAATTTCTTTTTCTGCAGATGTCCAGGGGGGACCCGATCACTTCCCTTGCCGCCGAGCTGGCCGTCATCACTCGGACGAAGGCTCTAATGGCGGGGGACATTGTCCACTCTGCGGACATCCTGCACAGGCTGGTCACGGAAATGGGGGAGAGGACCAGAGTGATGGACGATCCCCAACAGCGGCAGAGAGTGCTGCTGGCTCTTCTGGAGGTAAGGAAGTGTCTGCCGAGAGTTAAGTTACATCAATAATACTCCCAACTATTGGTGCTGTGCTCCACACACAGATTACGGACTAGATAAAGTCCCAGTGCTAAGCACTTATAGTCCGACTGATGTATGAGCTTAGTTTGTGAGAAACCAATGACAATGAATTAAGGAAATACAAAATCAGTCAATGATTAAATACGTCGGAACAGTGCCTGTCTATTAATTTAGATACCAAAATGATGATGATTTATTCACAAGATTGTGTTTATGGTATTAATGATAGATAACTACAGATATTTTTAACGTAATGTTTTGTAATATAATGTATTTCATACTTATAGTCCAATTGATATATAATCTTAGTTTGTGAGAAAGTCAGTGACAATGAATTAAGAAAATGCAAAATCATCCAATAAATAAATGAGTCGGAACATTTTCTGGCTATTGATTTAGAATACCAAAGCGATGATTGATTTATTAACAAGACTGTGTTTTTGGCATTGATGATATATAACATCAGTTAGGTATTTTTATTGTAAAGTATTTTAATACTTATAGTCCGACTGATATATAAGCTTAGTTTGTGAGAAACCAATGGCAATGTAGTAAGGAAATACAAAATCAATCAATAAATAAATTTGTCGGAACAATGTCTGGGCACTAATTTCAAATACCAAAATGATGACTGATTTATTAACAAGACTACGTTTTTGGCATTAATGATGCATGACATCAGTTAGATTTTTTTTATTGTAATGTATCAGTGGAAAAATTTAAAAGAGATTCGAACCTCCACTACGAATCATCGTTGTATTATGATGTTTTAGGCTTGATTCGTTTGGATTTTTATGTTTTTAAAAAATTTGCTCTTATTCACAACGCTATGTATAAACACTATAACTAAAGCGGTGAAAAGTAATGTAAAATATACTAATTATTTTAAAATTTTTAAAATTATGCAAAAATTTGTACAGAAATAAAATAGGCACCACTGGAAAGCTAATTTTTTGCATTTTAAAGTGGTGTAAGAATGGTTTTGGTGTAATAATATGCTCCAAAGTTATTGAGGAACAGCGGAAAAGTTCTATTATTTTTTAAATTGCAGCGGTTACAATTCCCTGCCTTCTCCTTTTTTATGGTAGGTGGCGCTGGTAGAGCCATCAGGGTTTTTCCCATGATGCCTCTCTCTTTTCTTCTTCTGTGTAATTGAATTGTTTTGTGTTGTTGTTCTCTGTCTTGCGTCTTGTACCTTTTAATGTACTGTGTCGTGGAACTTAGCCATCTAATAAAAATGGTTCCTGAAACTGAATTAATTCTTCAACAGCGGCATTCCATATGAGCATGAGTCTCGTCCCTCTACAAAATTAGAAATCTCACATTAATCTTAATTAAAAGTCTTATCGTTGTAAACTATACTTAAAAATTCGAAGATGCATACTCAGTTCTTTTCACTTTACTATGAAGGTAAGCATTAAACACGACGTATTATGTGAGTATGCGATAACACTCCCGTTGGTTATATATATCATGCAGATCCTATTTCGTTTCCGGAGTAAAATTATAAACAATTTTATTTTAAGAAACAAAATTGCTTTTTCTTGGCGTAAAATTTTATTGTACATCACTGTTCTTGGAAGCCCTTTAAATTTTTAATACTCATCTAATGAAGCGAAGATAGTACAAAGGCCAAAACTCAGTGATTTATAATTGATACCCTAACATGATTAAGAAGAAGAGAAAATTAAGAGAAGGGTAAAAAAAAAATTCTTTCCCTTGCTACGTTAGCGTTAATGGGCAGCGTTTAGCTATTCATTTACCTTTTAAAGTGGACGCCTCTTAGCTCAATGCATCAACTTCTTTTTTTAATGTTTTAACAATTACACTTTTGAAATTAAGTCGTGCTGAGGGCGAAAAAAATCGATGGTACCAGCGAAAGATAAAGAAAAAAAAATCTTCATTGTTTTTTTTCCTAAACTTGGTACCTTCTTTTTGGATCCTTTACTTTTTTTAATCTTCTTTAGCTCAATATCTAATTAAAAACGTTACATCCTCCCTTTTTGTAAAAAAGAAACGCCCGAGGTATTAAAACGTTTTAACGAAGGCGAGGCGAAGACCCTTGAAACAATTTACACCTGTTCTAATCACTCCGGCTCCTATTGTTCTTTCTGGTGAAGAAAAGTTCGTGTTCTTGAATGAATGCAGCAGGTGTTGGTTGCGACCCTTTCACAAAGACGGATGATCTAATTATTCCTGATTAATTTTCACCCACATGAGTTTAATTAGTTTTAATTGTACTGGCTCCCTGAGTCGAGAAATATTGATCATTAATGCAATTATATGAAATCGAAGTTGTGTGGCGAAATGCTATTTAAGGGTATAATAAGCTAACGATATTAAAAGAAGCTGGTTCATATCGTCCATTAGAAGTTAGTTTGAGGCTATAATTGACCTATACTGGAGCTTAATACGCTACAGGGAAGTTTTGGGACTCGGGGCCTTAATTATAATTTTTATACTGTATTGGATAATTTTCATGCATTAGAAGGCATGTGTAGATGACGAAAGGTGAGAAAAAGTAATAACACCAGAGGCAAGGTATTGCTAAATTTATGAATAATTTATTGGTTATAATTTTAAAAGGTGCTTTGTATATGGTGTTCGGGTATAGGATAACTGAAAAATAAATATCTTTCGTTCCAGAAAAGAACTGTTTTTCAGCTGTTTTATTTAACTTAACGCGTTTCATGTTTATAAAGATGGGGTTTTGTTAACAATTTTCCATTCACTATTTTAATATTTTCTGAACTTAGTTATGAATTAATTAATCGATTAATTTTATTTAGTTTTCATTCAATTCTCTTGGTAGCTGTCTGGTATCAAATTTGAGAAAAAAATTAATTTGAAAGTTCTATGCTGTTTATAGCAATCTATACTAATGAAAGTCAATGTTTGCTCGCGCGCGTGTGTATGTGTGCGATGTCCAGACGAATCTATCGCACTTACATCCATGAAATTTGGCACACAGGTAGTCGTAATGGTGACTCAATGCACCTCGAAGCCGGAATTTTAAAATTTAATCTAGAAAATTTTTTATTTACTATTTTGTGTTGTTTTGGGTCATTTTAGGCACGTTTACGGCTATACTATCTTTTCTAATGATCGTTGAAAAACAACCAATGCACCATCGGATAGAACAAACAATTTTCGTTCTAATTAAGTTTGTTTTGAATTTCTAACTCAATTTATTGAATTTTGAGAAATTTTTAAATAATAGTCACTTTTATGGTAATTTTTGATAAAGATTTTTTCAAATTCTCGCTTCTGACGTTCTAACAACTCTATAATTTTCATTTTTTTTCAGCTTACAACTCGAACGTTTCTGTCGGATTTAAAACAAGAACCTTTAAAATACCTTTCTCCGTTTTTTTAAAAAATTAATTGTTCCTTGCCCAGTTCAAACAGTTTTTTTGCAAGCCAGCATTCTCAGCGAGACATTCTCCGGAACGAGTTGCCTTTCCCATCATGTATTGTTACAATCTCATTGGCTGGTGCGTGACCTTCGTCGCGGCAGGTGACGTCATATATTTTCGCGTTCTTCTCGCAGAAGATACATTAGCTGAATGGATTCGACAATTATTTTCGGCAGTATCTTAAAATGTTTCTTTGTCTCTCATATTTCGCATGCTGGTTTGTCGAATTTGTTAATATTCTTTTGGATTAGCGTACTCGGTACTGTTTTCCTAAATTCAAAAAATGCGTATCTTTTGTTTTTATTTTGTTTTCAAAACTTTTTCATGTCATTTGTGGGTGTTGTTTTTTTTTCATTTTGTTGAAGTCAAGATAGCACGGGCAATGCCGTGCGCGTATTGCTAGTGAATTATAAATTTAAAAATATAAAAGAATTTTAAAAAATCTCCTTTAAACTGATATTTTTCTAATAATTAAAAAGCTTAAGTATGTGTTTCATTGTGCCCAAAGATGAATAATGGCTGTTTCTCAATTGCATTTTGTATCAATGTGAGGATAAAAATAAATGTATTTTTATAAATTCCATCTAATTTTACTGTTATGTGGCGAATTTGACCTAACTACGCTTTTTCTTGCGCTGTTCTGTGACTTTTATAGGAGAAATTGTTTGGCATTTGTAAGAAAAATTGATAGAATTGATATTTATAAGAGAAAATAAATTATCATCTTTTTTGAGTTACCGATTTTAAGGATTATTTTTGTGCTCATGCACTCTACCACTGTTACTTTATTGGCATTTACACACTGTTTTTCAGCTTTTGACAATCGTCTTAATTGCATATTCTAATTCTGTTAGTTCTATTCTATAAATTCTATTCTAATTTCCCTCCTCAAATAAACGACATTATCTCGACTTCTGCTGCATCCACCAACTCATAAAATCTGCAAAATAAAAGAGCGCAGAAATCTTGAACATACTTGCCACGACATAACTTTCTATTCCTACATCTTCCATAAAAAGAAAAAGGCCAGCCTTATTAAAAACCGTCTTTTGTTTTTCCTCCCATTTATTTCCGTCCCAAAAACAATAAAGAACGAAAAAGGATGCAAGAAATGCAGGGCTGGCTGCAGGAAAAAAAGTTGGAACCCCAAATTAACCCAAAGGATATGTTTCTGGAAATGACATGTTTCTCGAATCGCGACGAAATCAATCCAACCAAAAACTCCATTTACTGTTTCTGCCAGCGCTTTTCCTCTAGGGCATCAGGTGTTGGGGCTGAACTCATGGAGGCCGCCCTATCCCTTCGGTCGGCTGGTTCCGTCTTGACAGCACAGGGGCAGCTCCCCCTGTCATTGACAGGGGCTTTCCAAGAAAACGAAAGGATCCTGGGCCTTTATTTTCTATTTGCTTTTAATTTGATGCCTGGGACAATGGATGCCCAACATTCTGTATTGTTCC
>BGPR01007296.1:7635-23844 GCA_013235015.1 Araneus ventricosus | reverse complement strand
CAAACAATTGGCGTTTAATTCATTTCAAAGAAACAAATTACACCTTTATTGAATCTACCTACTCTTATTCTGAATCCAGCGTTTTTCGGTGCGTGAAATTCACTACTTTAAGTAGTTTCTCTCATTTGCCTATTCATTCCAATTTTCTTCTCCGTTTCAACTGAAAATTAAGTAAATAGGATGTCTTTGTAGTACGCAGCAATAAATTTGAGTTCAGTCAGTGAATGATTAAATTGAATTCACTTCACTTTCTTCACACACCCTCCTACATTCGGAAAAATTCAATTTGAGACCAATCTAATAAAACTAGTCTAATTCATACCTCTACAATCCGGAATTTCCAATCTACAATTTTCTAATGAATTCCTCTTTCTCTCTAAAAACTTGAGAGTGTTTACATTTTTGTTTGTACCCGCCCCTTTCTCTTGATCAGACGGATCCTTGGAGCTTTTAAATTTAAAAATATTTTTCCAAAAGTTCCCCTTTTGCTCATGTGATAATATTAGCTTTATTTTTCAAATCGAAGTAGCTTCAATCATAGCGCCTCGGGTAATTCGATTAGGTGAGCCTTACTGCTCAAAATTCGATTAAACATCATTTTCCAAATTGCCTCTACACTGCTCTTCCCCGTTAAATTGAATTAAACCGGGCATCTCCGCTAAACGTAGCCCGTTAATATTCGGTTTATGAATTAGCGAGGGTGCTAATGTAATTTAATGGGGTATGGATGTTTGGGTAAGACAATCTGGATCTTGTAGTTTTTTCCCAGCTTTATAACCCAACAATTCCACGGGTTGGTTAATAATTTGGGAAGATTTTCGATTTTTTCCCCCTTCTTTTTGGATGAAAGGGGAGAAAATTTATTAAAATAGGTCAATACTTGTTTGGATGAAAGACAAGTTTAATATACAGTAATTAGGTTTTAGGTATAAAGATGACAGTTTACCTAAGAGACCTGAAAATGAATTCTCGGTCAAATATTTTGGGTTGTTGGTTTCTGATTTGCAGGTTGCTCAGACGATGGATAAGGTTTGAATTTAGAATTTTCGTTAGATATTAAAAGATTCCAAAACTACTTAAACTGTTTTAATTTATCAGTGCATGAATTCAAGTTAATATTTATGTTGAGTACCGATTTTCCAGAAAGTTTGAGAAGTTCATATTAATATACCAAAAGGCTTATTTTTAGTAGATATTACATTATTTTACTCTGCCGTTTATGTGTGCCTGTTGCACGCTAAATCATACGTAGGGGGCCAAAAGTCCTCCCACTGGCGTGGCCAGAAGTTTAGAGAGGGGGTTCCAGCATAGGTGTCGTCCTTGTCATCTGACCGCGGTTCAAAATGATGAGGTCCGTCCCAAAATTGACATCGAGTTGCTTCAAAACGGGACATTAATATAACCAAATTAAATAAACTAAACGGTTCCTATTACCTTAATAAACGAATCTTTGCTTATTATATAACGCTATCGTGTTTCAAAAAATTCGATCTCTGTATATTGTGAAATACCTTTTTTCATCAACCGTTGCTTTGTTTAAAAAAAATCATCTATTGCATAGCAACGGATTCGGAAACCCTCCTCGCTTTTGCGCATGCGCCAGGCTTAGTTATTTTCATCAAAATAGGTGGAAAGTGAAGAATGGAAGGGTGATGTTTACATTTTTCTAAGCGTGATCTAACAAAGAACTCCGGAAATGCGCTCATATGACTCATTGCTTGAATCCCTTTCAGGTGTAAAATCGTCCAAAAGTGGTAGTCTCGGAATCCGTTGCTGAACAGTATTAACACGTTCGTAGACAAAGCTTCATATGCCGCTCTACTCTCTGGGACAAAGCGTACTGTCCCGTCCTGTGTAAAATCGTCCAAAAGTGGTAGTCTCGGAATCCGTTGCTGAACAGTATTAACACGTTGGTGGACAAAGCTTCATATGCCGCTCTACTCTCTGGGAGAAAGCGTACTGTCCAGTCCAAGTTCGCGACAAGCTAAAACGCAAAGCGGTGTACTCCGCATATTTTTGTACACGAAATGCTATTCAAGTAGCTTCGGTGTGTCAGCAAATAACATAAGCTATCGACTACGAAATGATTTTGAGGGAAGATGATCCTACTCTCTCAGAAATCAGAAACATTGCTCAGCACAAAATAGCTCTGATTGCTCATAAAGCTGTCAGCACCCACCTGTTCCTCGCTTTGTGGCAATCAAAATGAAACCTTACCCGAGCGCATGCTGATGCTATTCAGGTGTGGGAGGATTAGGCGTTAGCGCGAGTGCGCTTGTGCCTCATGTTCGGTGCGCCAGTCGTGTTTAACCAGGTATGCAGACCGTTTGATCTCCGCCGTGTGGTATGCGTCATCATCAAAGGCATCTCGCCCGCGCATTTCGTAGTGATCTTTCGGAAATGCTAACAATACGACTCATCACTGCTTAACTGGATGTAAATGGGTTGCTGTCTTGTTATCGTAAGCAGATGAAAGAGAATGATATCATATTTCTTTAGGTATAGCAGGAATAAGATATATAAATTCACTTTATACCTTAAAAAACTAATTCCTTGTAAAATAACCTTTTATCTCTTTTTTTATAAAAACAACCCAGAAAGACTGTTTTCTCCTCGACTTTCTCGTATACTCACATAATATAGTTAGTTTGGTGTTTAGCTTCGTATTATAGTGAAGAGAATCGAGTATGCATTGTTAAACTCCCAGCCTTTATCAATTGGATTCAGAATTTGATACGGATAAATTTCATTTATCAGACTGGCGACATAACCTGGAAATCAGGGATATCAGGGAAAAGTCAAGGAAATTCGTAAAAATATCTAAAGGTCAGGGAAAATTAATAGCTACTTGAGTTATTATCTATAAATTAGTATCTTATGTCTAGCATTATTTGTAATAATAAAAGGAATTTTTTTTTAAAAAAACTTATATTCATTTATAAAAGCATACGTTTTTATTAGTCAATTAATTTCCTATGATCTGTTAAAGAATAAAGATATGAAGTAATATTTTGGCAATTTCTCTTGTTTAAATCTTTTCTAAAATATATATTATTAGGTACTTATAATTATACTATTTTTATATTTATGCTGCAACATGTTATTCTGGTACTAATGAAAATGGCACGAATTTGTTATTGAACTGTTTTAAAGTTTTGAGCAAATATCATAATAACCTTTACTGTAAATATAATTTGACTTGTATTGCTAAGAGTAGTTTTATTGTTTCTTAGAATTCTTTCTTAGGATGTAGTTTTAGAAGCAAAGTATTTTGTTAAAATTTCCAGCATTTTTTACATGTAAGAAATGTAATATACTGTTTTAATAGATTTTTTAGGATGTACATTCCATTCTTTAAAAATTAAATTTCATAAAAATATTTTTTTACATTAAATAACTGGTAAAAGTGTTTTTAATAATGTATATTGCACACGTACAGTGATTCTGAGTAGGGAGAAAGCCAGGAAACTAAGGTAATAGTAGCCGTAAATCAGGGAAATGTTGTAAGTTTAGTCAGGAAAATTAGGGAAAAGTCAGGGAAATTTTCTTCACAGTTTCTGTAGCCACCCTGTATATGTAGCTCGTAAGGTTTGTGAGTTATCGCGTTCGCTTACACATGAACGAACAGTCCATCCGTTGATGGATTTACTCCGAAATTCGAAGCATAAGTTCAAGTTTGGTGTAAGACCACGTGCCAAATTTCATCTACGTAGCTTTTTGCGTTTTTGAGTGATCATGTTCATTTATAAAAAGACAGACTTAGGGAGGACTGAAACGTGGAGGTTCATCAAAATCTTGAGTTTGAATTCTTTGACGATTACAATACTTTCTCTTTGTATACTTAGCATAAAAAAGTAATAATGGCGGTAAAGAGCGAGATGAGGTCAAGAAGATTTTGTTTTCATCCACAGTATGAATGTTTGTCACAAATTAGATAAATAGAATTTTAATAAAATTAATTACTTGTTTATTGTTTGAAGACTATAGAAGCTTATTGGACCGTGAGAATATGCAAGTGATAAAATTAACATGATTTCTAGCTTCTTCGAAAAGGGTTATGAATACTTGAATTCTAGAACTCTCTGTACAGTGTCTTACTTTCTACTTTTTAGAATACTGAGGATTACCAAGAGGAAAGTATTGTAATCTTCAAAAAATTGAGCACTCAAAATTTTCATGAATATATTTAGTATACATTTTAGAGATTAAAAAAATCATTTTTTAAATTTGTACCCGTCTTGCCATGTGCATGTAAACAGTATAACTCAAAAATAGAATAACCAAGTGAATGAAATTAGGCACATGGTTTTATCACCAAAATTGCAGATATGTATCAAATTTTGGAAAAGATCTGTTAAAGTTTGAATTATCTATCTGTCTATCCGTATGTATCCGGTAACATAAAATAGGACGAGTGGAATTCTGTATGTGGTCTTTATATCAAAATTGGGGGACTTTATAAAATGCTTTGCGAAATCTATCTATCTATAGGGAGATATATTTTAGTAAGATGCATGTTCAGTTCTCTTCACTACTGCTGCTGTACAAGAATTTCCGCAGGGCCAACGTCAGGTGCTTCATGCCAGAACATAACAAATGAACCAGGTATTTCCCAGCAATATATTGTGGGAAGTTTCCGTCGAGGTCACCTCTGGTTGATTTGGTCAACTTTCCATTTACCTACACCACGTACTGTTCGTTCAACGCATTAATGAAGTTATTTCTAAGTTCTTCTAATATTAACGCCCTCCAAAACAGCAAGTTTTGGATCACATCCAGGCTCTTGATATTACTAATTCCGCATTCCGCGTGATTGGAGCAAACCAAACTGAATCTAATACATGGCCGTCATATCTATAATATATGTAACCGCTAGCGGTGTTCACCTGCTTCAGTGGTCAGCGCAGAGTGTAATATGCTTTGCTCGTTGGTCGGCAGGCCGGGTAACTATTAATATGGACTGTCGCGCACCCAGGTTAGCCTCGCGGACGCAATTAATGACTGTTCTGCGCTTTCACATATTACCGGGGTGTATTTATTAACCAATGGAATTGATTTATTCCTTGCCGTCCGAGGTGTAGTCATTAGGATCCCCGGTTTGGGAGGGATCAATTTTTTGGGCCACAGTGAATTAGAAGCATCTGTAACCGTAATTAAGTTGAGAAATTCTGGAAATACAGTAGAATCTCCCTACAACGAAGTCTCCCTACAGCGAATTTCTCCCTATAACGAAATTTTTAATCGGAATGTTAAATAACATTCAAAATATTCTCCATATAACGAAGTAGTTGTCTCCCTATAACGAATTTTTTCAGACCTTTATCTTTTCGATTTTTTGTCATTTTTGGAGAAAGTTGCTAATTTCTGGGCAAACAAATCGCTCACAAGTGCCTGTTTCTGAAACCATTCGCATTGTTCATTCCAGCGATAACACATAACAATAGAATGGTATGTGAAGGGTAATGTAGATGTGGGGACCTGAGTTTCTACAGAGGGAGCAACATTTCTACGGGTCAAGATTCCAAGAATCGGGGTGGAGTGGGGGTGGAAACAGCAAATGGATGTGACAATACGCATTTTATGTTTATCCGTAATAGTACATATTATTCTCTAAATTGGTGAATTGTCTTCACTTTTGAGCATTTTATAATAAAAATTAATATAATATTAACAAATTTATAATAAATATTACTTCATTTTTAATTGAAAGTCATAATTAAAAATTTTTGAACTTATCGCACATACTAAAAGGTTTGTATCATTTACTTAAATAACTGCAAAAACCTCTAATCTCCACTTAAATGACTGCAAAAACCTCTAATCTCCATATAACGAAATTTTCTCTATAGCGAATTTTTCGACTGGAACCAAGCGATTTCGTTATAGGGAGATTCCACTGTATACACTGGCATGTTTTTGAAATTGATGTTCAGAAATACCAAAGAACTTCGTCTGCAATATACACGATTGTAAAATGGCATTTATTATAAATATTATATTAGATGAATATTACAGCCACATCTGCTTATTATAAGGCAAAGATGCAATATTTTGGGTTAGAACTATGTAAAACTAAGCATTTACTAAATTTGCATGCTTTTGAAATTGATACTCAAAAATACTTCGCTGCTATTCCAGATATTAATATAATATCAATATTTATTATGATAATGATGGTTATGAAATAAATGAAAGCAGTCTTTAAAAACACGTTTTTTAAAAGTAACAAAAAGAAAGAACTTTTTTTATTTCAATTATTTTCTACTTTTTAGTCTTTAATTTATAATTAATTCATTATTATAAATATTATGGAACCAAAATAATTTTTTTTTCTGAAATTGACCAACAGATACCAACACTTAAATGAATTCAAAATATAATTAAATTAATCGATTAACTGATAATTAAGTGCTAAAATGTTAAAATAAGTAAGTGATTAAAGTCACTAAGAAAGCTCAAATGTACAAAATTTCTGAATTCTAGCACAACAAGAAGTGTGTGAAAAATCGATGATTGTTTAGCAACGGATTCGGAAACCCTCCGCGCTTTTGCGCATGCGCCAGGCGGAGTTTTTTCATCTAAATAGGGAGAAAGTGAAAAAGGAAAGGGTGATGTTTACATTTTACTGAGTGTGATCTAACAAAGAACTCTGGAAATGCGCTTATATGACTCATTGCCTGACACCCCTTTCCAGTGTAAAATCGTCTGAAAATGGTAGTTTCGGAATCCATTGCTGAACAGTACATCTTTAGAAACACGAAAAATAATTCTGTAATAACTATAAGGCCGTTGAATTACTTAGGTTCACATAAAAAATAAGGAAGCATTTGATATGCAGCTTATGAAAAATAATACTGTTTTATGATTTCAGATAATTATACATTAAGTTTAAAAATTGTTTTGAATACGTAATAAAACACAATAAGAAAAAGTATTTTATGCTTAAAATTAGTTATATCCATTATATAATAAATATGCATTTAAAATTCAAATATATATTCCTTATAGTCTAGGTAAGTCGTGAATAGGTTAATATGCATTAATGTCTGTAGTTACTGGTTAAGGTTTCAAATTAGAAAGATGTTTTACATTAATTTTAATCTAATCACGCGAAAGTCTGTAATTTTAAATGGAAATTTGCTGTCTGACACTCCGTATAACATATAATCTTTTCACTGTTTATGTGTAGTGTATTAAATTATGCATGACGGCTGAAATTGGTGAAGTCAATTTTAGCTAGTTATATTTAAGAGAAATGTTGTCTGTGGATAAGTCTCAGTTTATTTCAATTTTATTTGAATTTGATTAGTTTAATCCCATATTTAGTTCGAGCTTCTGAAATTATCAGTGACTGAGAAAAATCGGCTAGAGAAATTATGGATTGATTTAAAGATGAGATTTCAAAATAAAATTGACTCATTAGAAATTTATTTGGTAAAAGTTTCTGGTATGAAAAAATTTTCGACAATTTCTGTTAAATTTTCATTTATCTCTACTGAACATTCTGCAGTCTTTATATAGAATCTGCAGTCTTTATAGAAAACTTCGTCTACTTAAGAATATTATTCCATTGAATTCCATTAACTAAACAAAGCTTGACGTAAATTACGTTTAAAACAAACTATTTCTTAATTTCCCTTTGGGTTTCTAATCTTTTCAATTCGACGAATAACACAGTTACTTTGTATTAGAACGGTCTTTTATCTTTGTGTTAGTTGGAGTTAATGAGGTCTAACTGTTTTTGCATTTTCAAGCATTTTCGAATGCTCCTTTTAAATAGTTTATTACAATAGTTCTTTTGTCCATCTTTGCCAACACAAACTCTGTACTGAAACTCAAGAATTAATTTTCTTTTGTTTAAATTTTGCATATGCAACTTGGTAATGATTATTGTTTAGTTCTCGATGCTGTTATTCTGTTCGATTACCGAGAACTACAAAGGTTTTAGAGTGGTTTTACCCTTGGTGCTTGTTTTAAATAAAACATCGTGCTTCGTTTCAGCCAACAATCTCTGGAGAATTCAAAATGTACTGTTTTTGGTTTTACATACAAAGAATATTATTGAACAAGGAACTTTCATTTGGAACATTCATTGGAAGGTTGTTTAAGCACTATAATAAAATAATTAAATAAAAGTTAACTGGATATTCTGTGTGCAGTACTATAGTGCCATAGGTGCAATTGTAACTGACAGACTCCCAAAACTAACAGAATTAGCATCCAAAATGTGAAATGTCCGTTTGAATACCTTATGAACATGATTCACCGACCTCAATGTGTCGTTAAATTCTTAATTTTAATACGCTTCGTGCTTATAAAGATGGAATTTTGTTGCCGATTTTTCTATCACTTTCTGATGTGCTAGAATTTTCATCTTTTTTACATTTGCATGTGTTGATGAGAGTTAACTATTTTAATATTATCAGAACTTAAAATCAGTTAATCGATTAATTTAATTAAATTGTGGTTCCATACAAATAGCGCCACCTAGTTAGTGAATTTCAGAAAAAAGATTGATTTCCACATTTCAAATTGATTTTCCATAATATTTGTAATAATGAATTATAAATTAGACTTCAAATTAGAAAATAATAAAATAAAATTCTACCTTATAGTACACCAAAAAAATGTATTTTTTTAAAACTATTTTTATTCCGCTTTTTAGAAGATTGGAATGGATATCAAATTAGAGCTTTGATCAGAACTTTCTGTTGCATGACTTTTCTTGACGAGTTGAACTGTAGAAAATTACAAAGTGGTTACCAAAGTTTATTTCAAAATCCTGGAAATAAACACTTTAAAAAAATTAGAATGGAAAGGAAAGAAAAACCATCTAAAATTGCTTTGATGATTGGTTACATCATATGAGCAAAAGTATTAAAGATCATCAGAAATATTTCCATAAGTATCAATGGTTTTTCTTAAAAAGATAAAAACTACTGAACAGCCTACTTTTCGTGTTTTGCTTCTAATAGCCCTCCCAAATGCGATTTTATTTAAGGCCACAATGAATCCGAAATCCGTGCTCCAATTCCGCTTTACATCTCAAGAACTATCCATAGCAACGGAATATCGAATTCGAATTATCACCCGACGCATCATAGACCGCACACTGCCACGTAATCGCTGTTATTCGATGTTGATGAAAAAGGGGGAATCGATTAAAGGACTGCATTTCCCTTGAATCGATGCGATAAAGGATAAATTGTAGGAGCAAAAAAAGAAGTATCGACAGAAAACAGGCGTGGATATAGGCGGTCTGTGGACCCAGATTCCTAAGTGTCCTCCATTGTTAGAGGAACGTTTTACCATGGCAAGTAATTACCTTGTCGTCAGTGCTTTTGTAGTTGATTCAAACTCCGCGAAAAGTATTTTCAGACATGTTACTCGATGGCATTACCACGTAACCTCGTTTATTCAGATCTTTCGATCCCAGAAATGTGTTATCCGGTGGATGAAGTTATTTGCCGGTGAGATTATGTTGCATTAGACTAGATTAAAACTGCCGGATTCTGGAAAGTTGGGATGGGCTTAACGTAATCCGAATAGCATCTTTACTTTGTACCTGGAAATGATGTAACGATGTCGTGATGTTCATTAAATTTACTGATCTTTGAAAGGTTTGGTAAGCGTACTGTGCCAAAGGATGGAAGTATTCTGAATTAAGTTGAATAGTTGTTAAGTAAGATAGTAAGTGAATCTAACGCCCTTTTATGGAAATGAGTATTAATGGCTATAAAAGATTGTAGACCTAAAACCTGAGGTAAAGCTCCAGGATTGTCGGTTGCAATTATTTGGAAGATGTGTTTAGTAATTATCAGTGGAGAATCAAGGGGGGGGTATCGGGCTACAGCCTCCCCCCCCCAGAGTCAAGCCAGAATTCTTGATTTTATTTAAAATCATTACAACTGTTTTATCTTTATTTCCCTCTTTAATAAATAATAAAAACGTTTCAACATTGCTTTCTGGCTATACAGGCTCGAAAATTTTCCTACTTTTGTAGTCATTCCACTTTTATTTGTAGTTTTGACGCGGTCGAAGACATTTTTTAGCTAGTTATTTCATTGTAATTTTTATTAAATTATCGAAAGTATTGTATTGTTCTTTATGATTCTTATTGTCAGGTGAGTAAAGTCTGTAAAGTTAAACAGTTTTGGTTTACTTTAGCCTTGAGGTTTGACATTCGCCACGACGATACAAAATTTTTATGCCCTCAGCCCCTCCCCCCAGACACGAATCCTAGATTCGCCACTGGTAATTATTAAGGGCAAGCTGTTTTGGACTTTTCAGAAGTTAACAGTATTAAATTGTTTTTTAGAAAGCTCGGATTTTATTTGGTTAGAAAGAGTTGCAGCAAAGATATTTTGTTTGATTAAAAGAATTGTAAAACAAGCAAATAATCCTTCATCCTACTGAAGATATAGTGATCCGTTTTTTTAAGGATAAAATCTGATTTTTAAAGAAGATAAAAATCCGAATACAGTAGGACCCCGGTAATCCGGACGAATTCAGGCACATGGACGTCCGGATTAGCGAGGTTTTTAAAAAATAACGTAAAATCCTTTTTCAAAAATTGTATCTATAGGTACTATGGTATATTTGTATGAACTAACATTGTATGGATGAATTGAATGAACATGATACAGTATGAACGTGATATGTACAACATAATTACTACATATGTAAGTGAATGAACATAATCAGTGTCCAAGAAAGTCAGTGATTTTTTTTTGCTCGGTCGTTCCAATTTTTAATTCAAATGCGCGGTCTCTTAAACGTGTGAGGAGCATATTTTCGTGTGCTTTTAAATTTTGCTATTCCGCCCACTGTAACGAAGTGTTGAGCACCACCACAGCCTCAGAATGAGAATTTTTGACGGGTTTACAGGGGTGACGTCGTTGTCATCATCATCCTTTTCTATTATCGTCCTGATAATTTCGTTGTCTGTCAAAATTTCATTTCGAGCCAAACTGTCGTCAGCTTCAGCGTGGGCTTCGGTATTAGACATCGGGTTCGTGTTTTGTAATTGGTTAATGAGTGATGCAAGCTGAATTTCTTTACTTTGCACATTTTTTTCAACTTCAGAATCAATAAAATTGGGAAGCAAATTTTTCCACGGCTTGTTAATCAGCAATGTAGACACAGACGCCCAACTGTTAACAAGACTGAACACGACATCTTTTAAATTTACATTTTTCAGTGTTTTTTACAAGTTTTCATTGTGCACAAGATCATTGAAAATGTTCGTTGAAGCAACATTTATCATTGACCATGGACCGTCCGGATTACCGAGGGTTCCGGATTAGCGCGTGTCCGGATTACCGGAGTTCTACTGAAGAAGAAAGTTTTTTGTAATAAGATTTATGAAGAATGACGAGAGAAGAAATCCGCCAAAGAAGGTCAAACTAGTTGTTCTGATTAAATTTTATTGCGAATTATCAGCGTTTTAAGTTGCTCGATACTGAGAAAAGTAGACATTTCATTATTCTTCAACCATTCGTGTTTAGAAAGAGTGGAGTACATTTTGCGTTTATTTGTTCCATTATTTCTCTTCCCTCAGCCATTCGAAATCAGAAACGGGCGGGAGAGTCACATATTTCTTTCCATTTCCTTCTATTCAGCCATTTTTCTTCCCGAAGCAACCGGCACTAACTTCCGAAATCGAATCCACTATATTTCTCAAAAGAGCGTACATGCCAGTTCCCTCGAAAAGGTGCTGAACTCGAAAGTCACCGAAAAACCCCATAAAATATCGAATTAATTTGAAAAAGAGAAGGAAAGAAGTGACAAAAAAATATGAGAGGAAGAAAGAAAAACGAAACTGTCACTCTACAGGTGAAAACCAACCTCTCCACAGCTAACATTTCACCAGAAAACGTTATTCCAAATCTTATAAATTGTTTCAAGGGAGTGGGGGGGGATGGAAGGGGGGGACAACCCCATCATGTAATTCGGCTAACTACGTTTCATTCTTTCCACTTCGCTGTCACTCTTTTCGTTCTATACATTTTCTAGCAGTTCCGTTACTGTTGTGCCCCGGCCGGAAATCGAAAAAAGGGGGCCAGAAAAGAAATAAAAGTGACGTTACTTGGAAGTAACTTTCTTATGAGGTTTTCTTGGGAAACACAGGGAGGAAACTCTGTGCTGTAGTGGCGCATGAACTAAAATTTTCTAGAGCAAATTATCCCAGCAAGCTTAATTGTGTGTTGATAAGATAAAATGTCTTTTTTATTAGCACTAGTCGAGCTTTTTATCAAGATAAAATACTTTTTCAAAATTAATTAGATAATTATATGTTTAATCAAAGATAATTTCCATAAGCATTGCTGTTGGTAAAATTTCAGTGTTGCGGCCATATTATATTATTTTTACTGTAATAAATTCCTTCATGTATATGATATTAAATAATGTTCTTCAGTTTAATTTCCTCTTCTCAAGTATCATCATCTTATGTTCCTTTTCTGATTACTTTCGTTTTCATTTAATTTTTCCAGCAATTGAACCAATCCTTATTTGGTTTTCATTTCGTTAGCTGCATGTTATTAATGTTAAGAAAGTATCACGTTCATATAGATAGACAGGTCGACAGACAGTCACCATGTTGACGGTTTAGTTTAGTTATATTAATTATATTAACGTCCGTTTTGAAGCAACGCGAGTGCTATTTTTGGCACTACCCTGTAATTTTGAACCGCGGTTAGATGACGAGGACGACACCTGAGGCGGCAACCCCGTCTCTAAACTTCCGCACCACACCAACGCTCTTCTCCGTTCATCCCTGTAGACTCTAAACCCTATGGGTGTGTCGGTTGACGTGGGTTGTGGGCACCACACCAACGGAGGTCGTTTTATCACTACGTATGATTCATCGTGCAACAGGCCCAATACACGGCGGATCTTCAGTGGAATCGGGTTTCGAACCTGTAGATCTACGGCTCCGAAGCCGAGATCTTACAACTAGGCCACCGCGACCCTCACACTGTTGACGGATTGGGATCAAAATTTTGCGCAAATCTAAAATTCTAGTCATAACAACATGCACCAAATTTTATCTCTGTAACTCATTGCGTTTTTGGGTTCACAACAGACAGTCAAACACAATTCCAAAAATGTGGTTTTCGAACTCAGGGATTTCTGAAAGGTAGACTCGTTAAAATCTTGAGGGCAATTACAATACTATCTTTTTCTATCCTTTTGTAGCATCAGACTCAAAAAATAGCCATTAATTAGATCAAAAATAATTTTTTATCAAAAATAATTTATTGTTCATGTGTGTCTATTATCTGTAATCTTTATCTTTGATTCATTAATATTCTTCTTCTAAATATGTGCATTTATGCTATCTATAGATGGCGCTGCGTGTACCTTTTATGTATATGCAGTCCGAGAGTACATTGAGGAGTTGCTGTAGCGTATTTCGGAACAACGTTTTGTTTACTTGTGCAATTATGCACAGCTCGCTCTTTGTCAGAGGCTAATTACTAAATACATTTATATTCTACTAATATATGGTTTGTTGTGATCGTCCTTTTGTGTGTGGTGTTTTGTGAATATCAAAAATAAAGAAGGAAAAGACAATCACTGTGCTCTCATTTGAAGAAAGCCACACACCTAAATACAGCTATTTACGAAAAAAAATTTTTTTAGTCGTCCATAACTTTTGAAGTACTTTCTTGCCAGTTTTAAATATTAATTAAATTCCAATAATTCACTTTTCGCGTTACAGTCTGCGTCTCGAGGTACAAAACATATGAAAAATCTATACTTATAAAAGGCAATGTTTGTGTGCGTGTGTGTGTGCGTGTGTGTGTGTTTGTCTGCGATGTCCAGACGAATCTATCGCACTTACAGCCATGAAATTTGGCACACAGATAGTCGTAATGGTGACTGAGTGCACCTCGAAGCCGAAATTTTAAATTTTAATCTAGAATTTTTTTTATTTAATGTTTTGTGTTGTTTTGGTTGATTTTTCGCACTAATTTCTCATTAGAATGGTTTCGAATAATTGTACGACAAAAATAGATAGACCATCGGAAAGAGCACGCGATTTCCGTTCTAATGAAGTTAGTTTTGAATTTCTATCTTAAATTACTGAATTTTGAGAATTTTTTAAAAATCAGTCAGTTTTGCACCTAAATGTTGGTTTTGTTTTTAAATTTGTTGCATCCGACTTTCTAATAACACTATTATTTTCAATTTTTTTCAGCTTATAACTGCAACAGTTCTGTCGGATTTAAAACGAGAATGGTTAAAATATCTTTTTTAGTTTTTTTAAAATTAATTTTTTCCTGGTAGTTGAACGATATGTTTCCGCTAGCGAAGCTTCCGCCCACGACAGTCTCCGGAACGTTGCGGGCAATTTCATTGGCTGAAGGGCCAGGGTGACGTCATTACTTTCGCGTTCTGCGAGGAGATGATGCATTTACTCCATGACTTCGATTATTATTTTTAAGCGTATCTTAACTTATTTCTTTGCCCTTCATACTTTGCTCGCGGTGTAATAAATATCACATTGTAATTTTTTAACATTATTTGGATTTAACGGTACTCGGTCGAGAGGAAAAGGAGGCGGACCAACTCAATAATATATATATATTTCTGTTTTGATTTAGTTTTTAAAACTTTCATTTATGCAATTGTATGTGGGCTTTTTTTTTATTTTGTTGAAATCCCGATCCCACGGGCAACGCCGTGCGCGTACTGCTAGTGATTGATAAAGCCGTATTTAGCTATTGTATTTAAAATATAAGACTGAGGATTGAAATTTCGTACTCTCGTGTACAAGAAAGTAAAAATTAAAAACAAAATGGCACATTGAATTTCAAATAATAAATTCGAGGGCTATTGAGAAAGTAACTTACGTTTTAGAATTTAAAAAACCCAAATTAAAGGAAACATTTTTTTATTATTTACTTTTGAAAGGCACATTGTTCAGCTAACATCTCCCATCCAAGAGCTCTCGAGTTCGAATGGCTGTGTAGGGGCGTGTGTTGGTCATCCACCGTACAGTCCGGATCTTGCTCCGAGCAATTTTCGCTTGTTTCCACGCACGAAGACCTGGTTCACAACAGAGAGCTTCGATGATAATGAGGAACTGCACGCAGGCGTCCGTGCATAGTTGAAATCTCAGGCGTCAACATTCTATGAGTATGGAATTAACAAGCTGGTGTACTGTTATGATAAGTGTCTTAATTTATACGGAGATTATGTTGAAAAATAGCTGAAAAATGTGCCTTTCAAATGTTGGTTATAAAAAATGTTTCCTTTCATTTGGAGTTTTTTTATTCTAAAACGTAATTTACTTTCTGAATAGCCCTCGTATATTACTCGGCAATCATATTTCCCATATTAATACTCCTCATATATCTTCAGATTCATTATTGTTATAATGTTCCATAGTAGAAAAACCGGAAACTCCATCAGAACTCGGATATGATTTCACCCCTTCCCATCATTCCGTTTCATAACATCCGAGCACAGCGCTAATATATCCAGCCATTCATCAACCTAACATACCATTCCAGAATTTTGGTTTCGTTGGGACGAGAGGGGAAAAAATTCTAGAAAATAAATTGGAAAAAGGCAAAATTATGAAGGAAAGAAATAAAAAAAATTCATTCTAGAAATTTCCAGAACAAGGATTTGGAAAAGGAAAGGAGTTTTGTGCTAACTGGAACAGAAATGGTAATGATGCGACAGATTCTGCCAGAAAAGTTCCCAGACTTGCCTTCCACCATTTTTTTTCTTGCGCCATCTTTCTTTTCTGTGAGTCTGGACCAGAGAAGGCTTTGAGTGAGAGAGAGAAAGAAAGAACAGAAAAAAAACTGTCCCTTAGGGAGATTACTGTTCACTTTTGATATACGAGGCGACAGAAATGGCCTCAGAAGAGGCGTAAAAAATTATTTCACTTCTTTGACCGTCGATGGCTAAGTGGCGTGAAGTTAATCCTTCACTCCCTGGCCATCCGAATGGATTGAAGGTAGAGAATCCATGGATCATTCATTCAATTACAACGTATAAGTATCGCATTGTGGCTTGATGAGAAAACACGGAATTGTGGTGAAACCAGAATAAGGAAGAGCAGCCGAATTTGCACTCTCGCCTAGAATGGACTGGTTTCATAATTTCAGTTGTATTAAGTATTTGGGCCGTAATATAGGAAAATTACGTTGAATTGAGTTGAAGGCATGGATTTCGTTTTTCATAGTT
>BGPR01007295.1:55745-72384 GCA_013235015.1 Araneus ventricosus | reverse complement strand
CCGAAATATTACATTTATATATTAAGATTCTGATATAAACAAAAAAATTGAAATTTTAACTTTACTACAATAATTTATTCGGTATCCTGTTGCTTCAATAAATACTACTATACTGATTTTCAGCAAGCAATTTACAAGTTTAAATCTTAAATTTTAGATTCAATATCAGCATGGTTTCGGTGCAATATACTCTAGATAAAGAATCTTGCTTCAGGCAAAATCCACATTACTCACTAACGTCCTCTACTATATCGCAACTAAACGGGACTTTATGTTGTAAGTCTTTTATTGCAGCGATTCCAGTTATAACCATTTTACGGCTTATTATTGGCTATACTTATAGGTTCCGTGAAACCAATCAGTTGACACCCTGACGGCAATAAACGTTCAGATAGCTTATATAAGTTTCTAAACGCAACATTACGTGAAAATGCTTAATGGAAGTCGTATGCTTACATCCTTAATTGGAAACAGCTCATGGTGAGCATATTCATGTGCTCAAAAGAGTTAATTTACTTTTGATACTTTTTATTTATAAACTATTGATAGAATCAGTCTTTTCCATCAAGAACAGGAATAAATATTCAATTAGTGAAAAAATTTGAAAACATATCAATGCGTGAATGGGCTTAATGGAAGACGTTGAGTGATCCTTAATTAGGAACAGATCATAGCAAGCATATATATATGCTTCAAGTATCAAAAGAATTACTTTATGTGTGCGTTTTTTTAATTTTAAATTACTGAGAGATTTATCAAATCTTCCAATCCATTCAGAAATTATTTATAAATCTTAAAACTTACTTATCCAAAAGAAGGCATCCGTCAAATATATACCAAATTTGGTGTTTCATAAATAATTAAATTTTTTGAAACAGAACCCAGAGACAATTATTTTCATCCTTGCAGTTACGAAATTTTATTTTCTGTTATTTCTTCTGTTTATTTTATTTTGTGTATAGAAGTCTCGTCAGACTTGAAATGTTTATAAGAAAATAAGGTAAACATTCAAAGCTGGTAAAACTATAAAGCAAATATCAAATTTGTTACAGTCTCTAAATTAAATTAACATATTTTACAAACGCAAATAGGGTATTATTCAACAAGCCATATTTCGCTTAAACCCATTTCTTAGTTTAAAAAGAATTCAATTATTATTCAATTCACTTTAGTTTGTTTATACAGTGCGTCCCAAAAAAGCGGAACAAGCTTTTATTTCCTTAAATATTGATCCTAGACATATACTTTCAATCATAAAGTTTACTCAAATAAGTTAAGAATTTATATGAAAACACTTTGACTTCTAAGGGGATGGATAATAAAAGCTTTAAAAAATTAAATTTTTATACGGCCCCCGTAGTGCAATATGCCAATTAGTAAAATATTTTCCTTACACTCATCTCTTCACATACAAAGTTGCACATTTTTATCTGCAAAACTTACAGAGATATAAGTAGACAAACTTATTGACTTGGACCACTTTTTCATACCTCTCACTGCTGTTTTATCCGGTCTTTCGATGCACTTTTCAGGGATAATATATATATTTCAATCTTAATATAAATAAAAGTCATTGTGGGTTTGTATGTATGTTTGTATCTATTTATGTTCCACATCTCCTCCTAAACCACGGCACTGATTTCGACCAAACTTTGCACACTTATTAATTAAGACAAGGGTAAGATTACTGTCAACTTTTTAAAGCGCTAAAGTTAATTAAACAGTCAGTTAATTAAAAAGTAACCGAAACCGTTTTTCCAGCTGTAAGTTCGGAGCAAATTATCCCCCGAAAATTATTTTTATACCATCTTAAAGTTCAAAATTTTACCTTTTTAATGATATCAATTTTATATCTGTGACATTTTTCCTTCAATTTGTATTAATTTTTCAAAATTTAAAAAAAAGTTGACACGCAGACGATTTTAAAATAAATCAAATTTGATGATACTAGAATTGATACTGATGCGTTGCTAGGAAACGGTGTAATTACTTGGCCATTATTTTTTCTGTTTATTTTTTTTCAAATATCGTTTGGCAATGTTTTCATTGGTTCTTAAAGAATTCTAAAGCTTATTTAATTAGATTAAAAAATCACTGCAGTTCATATCACCTGTCATTTTTACCTGCGTTTCCGAAGAAATAATAAATCCTTAATAATATATTAAATGAGAAAGTGTGTCTGTCTGTTACGCTTTGACGGCCAAACTACACGTAGAATAACTTATTTTGAATGTCAAACATCACGTGATCATAAAGAAAGCCGCGATTATGTGATCTTTCAGAGAAAATAAACAAATAATTTATTAATGGAATAATAAATGTAATTACTCAACTCGACGCTTGATTTTCATTTTTCGAGTTTGCAGTCTATTTAATTTTAGTGATTTATACTTCTCCATATCATATTTTATTCAAGAAGCTGTCGATAAATTGACGCCGGGACAGAAATCTATTGATAGATATAATATAGCTGCAAGAGTTTTTAGATTAAAATTTAGAAACTAAAGTTTATTATAACTAAAGGAAAATATGCGACGATAGAGTATTTTGTTTTATGTATTCTGTTGAATGGTAGAAGCGCATGACATATAGCATGGTGGATGTTATATTACACAGATTGTAAGCACCTAATGATACCATTGAGTACAATGATGTAATTTACAGTAACGGAGAATATATGAAGAATAGAGAATGATTGTTGAATTAGTAATTTTGGCACTGATTAATGAAAGTTTAAGTCAGATACATAAAAAAATATATGTTACAAGTAACGTCATATCCTGTAGAGTTCTTGAACTCCTTAGAATTGTCAGGGGTACCTTCCGACAAGTTGATATTAAAAGTCGGTGTGCCAGTACTATTGATACATAACCTCGATGTACCGAGACTGCGCACGGTTACAAATTGCACACCTAGGTCCAAACGTCGTGAGAATGTTTTAAAACGAGAGAGTGTTTTAATTTCACGCATTCCGATAATACCGAAGGATTTGCCATCCAATTTCAAAAGGTAGGCTCAGGGCCAGACACTCAAAGGGGCAGGCGTACATTTGGAAAACCATATTTTTTCCATAGGCAACATATGTGGCGTGTTCACGTGTGTCCAGACCACTAAACCTCTACATTCGTGCAAAAAACGTAAAACAAAAAAAAACGTAGTATACAAAAGTGTGTTAGCATAGATAAATAAATTACCTAACTATAACAGCAAACACTCCTGTTAGTCGTCCAATAATATATTATCAACCGTCAAAACTTTTAATTTTCCCTTTCAACATGTAACGAAACATTTACATTCGTGAATTTAAAAAATTTAATACTTCAAATTCTTTGCGCACGAAGTCGCGGTTTACAGCTAGTACGTTATTAAAAGGGCGGAATCAGGAAATAACAATGTATTTGATAACTCTTGCTGAATCTAAAAAAATAGTCAAATAATACATTGATTGAACTACTTAGAAAAATAGTTCATCTTGCGAATCTTCGAAAAATATTCAAAGCAGTAACTGCTCATCTGCTCAGAAACAAGCAGTGCTATAAAAAGATTACTAGAATACAATTGAAATAAATTTTTTTAAAAATAACTTTACTTTTAAATAGTTCAAACTTGTAGTTGTAATTATCTGAATTGTAATTTAGAAAATTACCGTCGTATCTTTTTTTCGTTGAATGAATTTAACAACAGAAAACGGAAGCGTAGTAACCAGCAAAGTTCCCGTAGAAGCAAGATGAAAGTGAATCTGAAACCTAAAAACAGCCAATAGAAGAGAAATCGAAGAAAAACAATTCAGGAGCGCGAAGGTGGACCTCGGGTGAGATCAGGGCCTCCTAGAGAGAAAAACCATTTTTGAGGGCCTGGAACTACAAGTCTTTCTGCCATTATGTTCACCCGCTAAGGGATGGACCGGTTTCTGCTTTTGGTCGGTTATTTACCAAAGCACACTATAAGTGACCACTCGCATGGTTTTGGACTCGCGAGCTCTTTTGAGATTAAATACTGTTTAAATATTCTTATTTTACAAATGGATTACAAACAGAATACAGTACACCAGACATTCACGTGAGTACTTATTTCTCTTTATTAGTTGTATTTTTCCGAGTTATACCTGTTTAGTTTCAAGTACATATTAAGCCTAAACGCCAGACTGTAGGGAAAAGACATGTTGCCTGTTGAAATAATTTGGCTTTTTTTAATATTAATATATAAATACTTTGCTTAGCGTATATTTCTTTGCATGTTTTGGATTTATATATTTAAAAAATCTGTCTGGTCTTCTTGTATTTGTGTGTGTTAGTTTTTGTCGAATAGTATTCGCAGAAAATGTTTCACTTTTTATAATAATTGTTTTAAATTACGATTATGTTATAACTCAGAAAATATTACTAATAAAGAGAAATAAATTCTCTTAAGTACTCACATGAATCCTAGGGATGATGATGTATTCTGTTTTTTCCTATACATTTTACAAATAAATGTATAAAAAGCGAAAGCTTAGAAACAATAATTTCATTATTTTTGATAAATACAACTGCTGCTTAATATAAGTAGGAGTTAGTGCAATATTTCATAAAATTTTGGCAGTTGTTTTTATAAGATGATTCTTCAAAAATTTCTTTTATATTTTACAAAGAATTAAAACTTTGAATTTATGATATTCAAATTCTTAAATATTAGAACGATTATTGATTGATTGTTAAATTTTCAAATTTAATCAATTATTAATGTGTGAAAGATTTTTTATGATGTCATTAAATGTTTCTGAGTTCCAAGGCGAGCAATTAGATTGTTTTTATTTTGAAAAAGTGTATTGAATGATAAATTCATAAAAAAATGTTTATATTTCAAGCCAAAATATATAAATAAACTGGGAAAACCAACCTCGGAAAATTTTGTTCATTTGATCATACATTGAAGCAATTATAGACTACTGACTCTAAAAAGGCAATTCTAAAATAAGTAGAGGCAGAAAAAAGACTCTTCTAGTGTTTTTTTGGGGAAACTCTGACTTTTTACTTTTTATTTATTTATTTTATTTTTAATCACTTGATACGTTGCTCTCGCAATTTCACATTGAAGTAATGGTGTTTCCAAAATTTTGGCTTTTCTATGGAAATTGTGGCTATTTTGCTATTGCTTTGAAAATTAACATCAATACTTATGGACAGCAGCATCATTTCTTAGTCAGAAATTGAGAAATATATAAAATAATTTAGAAAGAAAAACGATATGGGAAGAACGTAAACAACGTGTTAAGCGTACTGCTCCCACCGCTTAATCGTTCTCCCTCTTCGGCTGTTCCAGGTCCATAGAATGAATACTCGTCGCGGCGGCCACAGTGAGATTGAAGGGAAGAAAAAAGAACATTAGTTGGCCTAGCTCCAAACATGAACATCCGAAAATCCGGTTCTGGCTAAGTTCAAAGACAGAAAGGGTAACTACTCACTACTTTAAGTAAAAATAATACACACAATGCTAAGGTCTTAAATTTTATTTTTTGAAGTTGTCCTTCCATTCTTTATCAAGTCTACAGTTGCAACTATCTACCAATGACACTGAGTAATAGCATGCGTCATTGCCAATTTTTTCCCAATCCATGATGATTGGATAATGTACCATTAGACAAATATTTGCATTTCGCAGTTTTTCCATGCTGCATAAATTTCAGTACTGCAATAAACATCTCCACATAAATTTATGAGTAACCCCTTTAAATTTAAAAATCAATATCTCTAAGTTTTGCTGATAGAATCCTGAAACTTAGTTTATACGTAGATGAGAAACATTTTACTCACTGACAATTTTGCTCTATGGGGAACGTATAAAAATTTAATTTTCTTAACTTCTTATTTTCAACTTTCACAGAAGCCAAAGTATTTTCACTCAAATTCTTACCTTATTTGAGGAAACTTTGTAATTGGAAGCTTATATCTAGGTGCAATATTTAAGGAAATAAATGCTTGTTCCACTTTTTTGGGACACCCTGTACATTTTGCATTGAAGTTAATGTTACCATTGTGATCATTAATATGTTTTCCCATCTATTTGGCATCGCATTTCTCGGTTTGAATAATCCATCCATTCTCTGTCTCCGTTTCAATAATTCTCCATTCAACAATTGCAATTCGCAAAGCTTTCAGAATTATAAATGAAGCATCTGAGTAATCTTAAATCATCAGAATGATTCTAACGTATTGGGATATTACATCTTAACAAATAACCTTCTACACATTTGACATTATTATTAGAAGGTCACGCGTAGCGATTATAAGTATCAGACGCAATAGCTCTTGTAAACTAGTCGATATCTCAAAGGACATTATCTCTGTTAGGTTATAAATTCTCCATCAGAGTTCATGACCTGTCAAGGGGAAAGTAAATATTATCCTTGATTGCAGAAATGTCCATAAATACGCAGTTTTATCATGGAGAATTACTTTATGCTATCGGATATATCTTTTAATAAGATTTATCTTCACTTCATGTACGGAAAATTGTTTCAGCAGGCTAATTCACGTTAATGAATTTCTTTAAAGCATGCATTTTCTGTATAAACATCTTTATCTTACTTTTACACAAATCATGCAAAATGGACAAAAAATTCATTGAAATCATTAGAGAATTCATCACTTTTTCTCATCAGACGAAGGTTAGATAATAGGAAGAAAGCAATTTTCAAGAATAATAAAAAATAATTATTAATACTTCTTGAGAAATGACTGATGGGAATAAAATAAATAAAAGTAAAGGTTTTCAATATTGTTTCTTAAGAACGACAGTTCTCCCTTCCTGTTTTTAATAAAATTTTAATGCAAACTGGCATTTTAATTATTTAAACAAGTAATACATAGATGCTGTGTAATACTTATAAGAATATTGTACAATATCCATGATATTGTACAATATCGCAACAATATTGGAGAACATCTTCTACTTCTTGAGTGTATCAGTGAAATGGTCCTGAAGAATATGAATGTTTTTTAATACATTTTTGCATCAGAGTAAACAACTATATAGCTGTATCAGTAAAATTGTCCTCAGGAACATAGTCGTTGCTTTTCTGCATCATTTTAAGCAAGTATGCAGTTATGGTTTGTTTTATTTTCGGGTTTGCAATATCGGAGAGTCGTCGAATTTCGACCGGTGCCTAGATTGGACCGGTATCATAGCTTCAATTCTATTAAATATTTGGCCGTAAAATAAGTAAATTATGTTGTAACGTTGTTAATGAGGCGTATGAAATCATTTTTAAGCGAAAGCGTTATGTAGTTACGGTTACAGAACAAGTGTTTAGATTTAGGTATCATTCATTCATTATTTTCACAAAAAACAAAAAGCCCTTACGTTGTTTTAAATTAAGTATGAAAATTTGTTACTATAACTTTAGATAGGATATTTCTCTGGTTAAAATTTACTATAATTATTTTATTCAAATAGTTTTAAAATAATGTTAGGGGAGGTTTTTTTTTTCCAAAGATTGCCTAGATCGAACCAAAAACAGTTGCCTAAATTGTATCACTTAAATCAATGGGATTATCTTAAATTAAACAAATAGCTCAGAAAGCAGTTTATCACCATTATTAGTCCTAATAAATTGGAAATGGAACAAGGCAAAGCTAAAAAATAAAAGGACACTAAATCTATCAAATATTGGATCAAAAAGTATAAAAGGATACGTATCATTTGTGAAGAAACAAATGCAGAAGAGGAAATGATACAGTGCATAAAATGTCATATTTGGATTCATGCATTATTTGCTGGTAGGAATTTGAGAATCAAGAAATATTTTTACTTTAATTGTGCTTAAAGAAATTGGTGGTCCAATCTAGGCAACAAGTTTCCTTAGCTGAACCGATGGCACAATTTTTTAAGCTGATTTTGTCCTTATTTAAAGTGTATTTCATAAAAAAAATTAACTACACTGTTCTGAAGATAAATTAGCTACAAACAATTCTTCTACTTGTTTTTCATTAAAATTGTTTCTCCATCACTTTACATTAAAAATTGTTCAGGTGGTCAGAATTCGGCAACTCTCCACAACATACAGACCTCTATAAAATCACAACCCCTACTTACACAACAAAGTGGCAGTTTACCGGGCTTTTCTCGATATTACTTTGAACTGATATAGACTTCGAAATACAGCAAGTAAATGCGAGTGACAGCTTAAAAGTCTGTTTGACTGTCTCTCATTTTTTTCCTAACGATTCGTTACAAAGAATTATTGATGAGTTGAAGCGGAAACTATTCAAAGAAATGGTACACTAAGTTTTCGTTGCATAGAGAATGAAATTTCTTGTATGCCGCAAGGAAAAAAAAACGAGAGATCTCGCTTTAAATAATTTCAAAGAAGAGGAACCCACATGAATCTCTGCATCATCATCAGAATGTAATCTCGCCGTAGCAGGGACATGATATGAATACAAATAAAGCGTTGCTCCTAAACCTGTATATGAAAACTTGCATCCGCATTTTCTAGTTTGCATCTCATGTTTTTATACAGTGTTCTTTGATAATGCATCTTTGGTCTGAAGGTGTTTTAGAATTTGGGCATCAATCTTTTTTCTCTACATCTCACGGCTTCCAAGAAGTGCTATTATTTCCAAATATTGGGATTCTATTTCAGTTAGAAGTTCAAAATCGCATTGTTTTGTACTTGTATGGATTCGCATGATTGAAAGTGAGTACATATTTTTTTGAGAATTTATATGGGGTTTTTCCCAAAAAAAATAGTTGGAGAACTTTCCGTTTCATTAATTCAACATTGTTGCCTTCAATTCATTGTAAATAGAAAAGGAAACCAATGAAATGAATTTATGAGCTACCCTTCGTTTTCGTTAAAGAAAAGAACTACCCTCTAAACAAGTCGAATCATCTGTAAAAGTTAAGCGAATAAAACTATATCAGGTGAAATATCTTTGAACTGATCAGAAAATTTAAAGGAAGATATTGCAAAACAACTCAAACAAATCTTTCAGCTGCACCAAAAGAATGGAATATTTCACGATTATTCATGAATTATACCTACAAAGGAGAACTGTTGACTTTTCAAATTTTCTGTTTGAAATCATTTCAAAATGAGAAAGGTTTGTACGCGACAGCTATAATTTTGAAAAAAAAATCTATAAGAATAAATGCTACTCTTAAACACAAAAAAAGGCTTAAGATCTCACCTATTTGTTTAAAATTTAAATGCAGCAACTTGTATAATATATAGTTTAGATACTTGAAAGCAAAGTTTAATTGTAATTTGTATCACACTGTCTTAAGCTATTTAAATTAAAAGAGATTATTGAAATTGTAAGCACTATAAAACATTCGAGGATCCGTTGATTCTTCAATTAATATCTTACTTTCTCATATCTTTGCGACAGATTCCTCAACACATCTGATATTTTGAAAGCCCAGACTGATATATGAGTTTCCTATGCCAACTCGAGCCAGACTCGTTTTGAACTTTTTGTAAGTTCATTCATGAAAGTAGTAAAATATGAATATGAAAGTAAGAAAAGATATATTAGTTCCTGACAGCGATCTACACTGTAAAAAAAATCCCGTAAAATTTACGGTTTTAAACTGGCAGCTGGGTTGGTTGTGCAAAACCGTAAAAGTTACGAAGTAAATCCGTAGGCACAACGGTTTTTTACCATGCAGGAACAAGTTTTTCCCGTAAAAGTTAGGAAGTAAATCCGTAGTCACAACGGTTTTTTACCGTATGAAATCAAGTTTTCTCCGTAAAAATTAAGTCATCGAAGTAAGTGACGTCATCGACTGAGTTGAGTTGTTTTTCTCCTTCTGTTCGAGTTGAGTTGAAATGTATTATCAATTAGGAATATTAATTAATCAAGGCTTAATTATTAATTTCAATTAATATAATTTTTAATTGAACTTACTTGGACGATTTCGATGCAAGATGGTGACAAAACTTCTAACTCCTCCGAGCCGGGGATCGGAACCGCGTTCATAGAAATAAAGGGCAGTCGCTCTAACCACTAGACCACCGGAGACTTCATAAAATGAAGTAAAAATAATCTATTTGAGTTTTAAAGTCACTTTAGCTCTAGTGGCTCCACTTAGTGGTGTAAAAATCAACTATTGCCAGAACGCGTGTTTTAAGGTTAGTTTTCATGAGTGACAACAGGTTACTGCAACATGTGTAAACAATAGCGGAGATGGAACCCTATTAAAAACATGAAATGAATGCAATAAAATAACATTTAAGAAAAGGGAAAGTTATCGTACGGAAAGCAATACCGTATGACGAAAAATAGAATTTGAACTGACGGTTTTAAACCGTTTATGGCTGGAGCGGAAAACGGTGAAAAACCGTTTTGTCAACAAAACAGCTTTAAACCGTCAAATATACGGAAAAAGTCCGGGAAAAAAACGGATATTTTTTACAGTGTAGTCAGAAACTTTTTAATATTGCAAAGTTCTCAGTTTATCTGCTTGATTTAAAATCCTTTTCTATAACTTTATTTAAATGGAAACTGTTCTTCTCAATCCTTGACAGATAATATAAAACGTTAATAGAAAATTTCATGAAGAATTAGGTGTAACTAAACCAAAATAACGACTTAGTAGGACAATAGCGGACAATCCTTGCCAGATAATATAAAACGTTACTAGAAAAGTCCATGCAGAATTAGGTGTAACTAAACCAAAATAACGACTTAGTAGGACAATAGCGGACAATCCTTGCCAGATAATATAAAACGTTACTAGAAAAGTCCATGCAGAATTAGGTGTAACTAAACCAAAATAACGACTTAGTCGGACAGTAGCAGTATTTTTTTTAAATGCACGACAGTTGGTATACTAAATGCAAGGGATGATCCATTTGATAGACTTAAAATAATATTGCCGCATTTCTTCCAATGGAACCAAAACCTAGGGAAATAATTTGCAAAATCTCTAAATAAAAAAATAATGCTGTAGTTATTTATTCAATAAATTTTCTTTTAGATATGTGTATGCAATTTGGAATAATACATTTTAAATATTTTAATGATTCTCGTTTCAAAGGCCTTTAGGCCAAAGGCCCAAAAGGTTTTAAATGCCTTCCTTTTTTATCGTTGTTTCAACTCAACTATTGCTTTACATGGGCGTGTTTATTTTTTTAAATTATAAAAATGTGCCATTATTTCAAACTTAGCAATTACTGTTGCCAATTAACATAAGAGTGAACTTTAATCGAAGATTATTTTACCAGATTTTTAATGTAATTCTAATAAATATTGTTGTTTGTCTTATTTTTATTCAGTTCAAATCACATTATATAATGAATTAAATATAACTATAAAAATAATTAATAGGATAAACTTAATACCATGTTTAAAATCACCTCAAAAATATAACCACAGAAAATATGTGTATAAGTCATTAATTAACCTTATATTTATGTTGTACCGCCCTATTTAACAAAGAGAAAATATTTCAAGAGATATTGATCTTACTTAATAGGAATTAACTCCCTTCTTATCCTATTCAAAAATGGTTCATGCAATTTAATAACAGCTTTCTTGTAATGCATAATAGTTCATCAAATAAAAAGAGTTTTTAAAGCACACTTTTTATTAGTGTGTTAAAATGAAGAAATATTTTTTATTTTAATTATTTACTACAATTTAGTCTTTCATTTATAATTCATTTTTATAAATATTGTGGAGTCTTGAAATCAATGTTTTTTCTCCTATTCATTACCCGAACATGCGCCACAGATATGGAAACAAAATTTAATTAAATTTATCGATTAACTGATAATTAAGTTCCGAAAATATTAAAACAGAGTCATCGAGAATACATAGGTGTACAAAATTTCAGAACTCTAGCATATAAGGAAGCGAGTGAAAAATTGATTACAGAGTTTCCTCATTACTAACATGAAATAAGTCAAGTTAAATAAAAGTATATAAAAATAACCATATTAAGTCTATTACAAATGCACTGTTTTGCTTTCTGCACTTTAGTACCAGATTTCCAAACGTCTCTGCAGGAAATTCTCTCGGCGACAAACATATTAGTGTCATTAGTATTTATCGAACCGCAGTTCTGCCGTTTCTTCTGGTTCGTAATCAGCGTTTTGTTTGGAACAAACAAAACGGGGGTGGGATTTGCGCTTGGACTTTGTGTGTAATCTCCTAAGCTCAACATCCATCTTATCTAGGCATTCTTGCAGAAATTCGGATTCAAGAGGGCATTGTCACGTTGATAGAGCTTTTCTTCCACCAGACGGAAGTTACAGCTGTACAAATTTCGATTTTATGTACTTAACAAAGCAATTTGGTTATTGATAAGTCAGTTTCGAAATAATGCATTAAATGTAGGGCATGACTGAAGTTTTATCTTCAATTCTTCAATAAATATTGTTCATTTAGTAATGTTCTGCAATATATGCTCGATCTTATTAATTCAGAATTCATTATTTATTTACTTTATTCTAATAATTTTTAAACATTTATCCTCAACTTTTTAAATCTTCAAATCAAGTATCAGAAGTTACGAGCACTTGCTTGTTCTTAAAATATTTGTAAAAGATTAGTTGAAACATTTAAGAAAACTTACTAATAATCTATAAAACTTGAGAGGGTTTGAAAGTAGCATTTTCCTCATAAGTATATGGCTTTAAACTAATTATTTTGGTGTCATTTGGTATGTGAAGAAGCGCATTTTGTGAATTTCAATTTCAATCCTTAACTTTTGATATGAATTCATTTATACCTTAATTTCACAATTTCATTTCGATTTATCAGAATTCTCCATTTAAAGGTCAACTTTAATTCAAGCTACAAATATTTTGATCTGACTGAATTATACATTCACTCTTATCAAAATAGTCAATCATACATTCAGTTAGATCGATTCTAAAATTAAGTAGTGATTCATATTTATCTCTGCTAAAGTTCTAAAAGGCAGAATAACAACTTTACATTTTTTATCTAGTTCATGTTGAAATATTTATAAATCGAATATTAAAAAAACTTCATCACAAAAATTAAATAGATTAGAGAATAATAACTTTAGAATTTCATAAAATGAAGGATTCAGTATATCCATGTTAGATATAGAGATATATTCGACAGTATCAATAAGCTTAGTAAGTCCTTTTGATTTCCTTCCAGTGGAATTTCAAAAAGGAATTTCTGCTGAGCAAATAAAATAGATTTAAAGAAAATTTTAGTTAAATATATCTGAGCTGTATGGCGGTATAGAGCTCATTAAGAATATAAATAGCGGAAAATACAACTGAATAGTTCAGTTGAGACCCAGAAGAAAGTTTCATAAAACGAAGGGTTCGTTACTACGAGATTCGACAATAAACTTAGTAACTCTTTTCTTTATTATTTTAATTTATATACAAGCAAACCTTAATTTATTTTACCTCAATTACCCTACCTCGATTTATTTTACAAGAAAAGGATAAAATCGCTCTTTATTTCATTCTTTTGTTATTTATCTTACAAATCAATGGTTTTTCATTCTTATAGTTTCTCGTATACGAAGTATACAGAGAGAAAGAATTGAATTAGTCAAAAATTTTGATCTCAAGATTTGGATGAATCTTCGCATTTTAGCTCTTCTTGAGTCCGAAAAAAAGCATTTTTGGAATTATGTCCGTCAGTCTGTCTGTGAACACGACAAATCTAATGCGGAAGAAGTTAGACAAATTAAATTTGGTATATAGCCTTCACTTCAAAATTGTAAATCTCTTTCAAATTTTGAACTAAGCCCATCTGCCCGTCCGTCCATGTGCACATTAACTCAAAAACACAAAGACCTAGATGGATGAAATTTAGCATATGGTTTTATCACCAAAAATGCATATCTAAATCCAATTTTGTATCAAATCCATCAAGCGGTTAACTATCTCTCTGTCTTGAAGGATGAATTTTAGTATGTGATATTTACGCCATATTCTTAGATATGTGTTTTCTGATTTTGGATAAAATCCATCAACGAGTAATGTCTATGTATTCGTCTATCCTTTGTGTATGTGAACACAATAACTCAAAAACGGGATGAAGAGGATGCATAAAATTTTTACGTCGTCTTGACACCAAAATTATAGGTCCGTATCAAATTTTGGACCCAATCGGTTTAAAAGGGTCCAAAAGGCTCTATTCTCTTTACTCCACTACGAAGTTTATGACAAAACATTCACTACTGTGTACGTATACAAGACAGTCCACGACTAGTGGCGGTTTTCCGCACAGGCGTTAGAGGCGCTCGCCTCGTGCCTCGAAATTCCAGGGGGCCTCAATATACATTCGACGTACAGAGTAGTGCAAACTGATGGTGAATTAGCGACATTCGGTAGGAGGGAGTCTCGAAACCTATTGGACGTAAATTGTAGCGCTATGCAGACGGCGAAGTTGCGACAATGGGGAAGGGAGAGGGCCTCAAAACCTATTCTGCGCACATCGTAGGGCTAAATCAACGGTGAATTTGAGACATTGAATAGAGGGAGGGGGGCCTCAAGTCAGTTTTGCGCTTGTGGCCTCATATTGACAAAATCCGCCACTGTCCACGACAGAACACTTCCGCTGATTTGAATGTTGTTTTTATACGAAATTTAATTAAGATAATTTTGTTCTCCTTAAAATGAAGTTATAGGAGATCAAGTTTCTTCAGTGCATGCTAAATACCTCGTGTAAACAGAATTGGTAAGGTCTTTTGCGTTGAGAAACGTAGGAATCGCGTATTGTTTATTCCAGGCAATTTTGAAGCGTAATTTGTTATAGATTTATTTCAATGAATGTACAAGTATGAATGTACTATGAATTGTACAAGTATAGCGTTGAATAATATGACACTTTTATAGTATTGCATATGGATGGTAACTCACTTCGTTGCAAAACATTTGAATCTATTCGCCTTTAAACAATTAAAAATACCCTGACTTTGGAAGGTTTATTCTTTTTTTTAACTTCCAAAAGATTTTTTTCTCGACTCATTAATTCATAATCCTTGTACTTTCTAAAATCAATTAATTTTCTAATCAAAACTCAAACTGTAATGAAATTCATAATTCCGATCTTTAGAATAAATTTGAATTAATTTTTTAAGAGCAGAAAGACATCATTTATAAAGTTTTTAATTTGCATCTTACTTTAAAAATAAATTCCACCTACGTGAAAATCCTTCTAAGCCTGACATATTTGTTAAAAGGCTTTCCTCAGATATGTAAAACAGTCGGTGAGATCAAGACGGCTTATTAGTAAAACAACCCTTCGCCCACGTTTAGTTCGTTAATATTTAAAGACCATTCCTTTCATAAGTTAAGTCTTGAATTAATGTATACTTTCACTCTTAGTGCAGCATTTCGGGATAAAAAATTTGCTTCAAAAGATATTTCAGGTGTCATGATTTGAACTTTTTATCTGCCTGTCTGCAAATAATTATGTAGTTCGTAGTTTTAAAACTTTAATTTAATTGATAATCCCTTCACTCAAAATAATCTTTTCTTTTCGAATAACAAGAAAATGCCATGTCGTGTTTCAATGTTATGAATTTCCACTTGTACCTTATTTTCAAATATAAAATTATTAAAATATAAAATTTAATTCTTTCTACTTTTTCAGAAGGCCGAAATTATCAACAAAAGAATCCAGGTTTAGATTATTTTTGGCGACAATATATAACAAAAGATCAACCCATCTAAGATAATAAGACATATCTTTTGAAGTCCAGCTTTACTTAATTAAAAGTGCAATACTGAATGCATCCATCGGAATTTCTTGAAAATTAGATTTGGTTTCGGATTTCCAACCTATTTTGACGGTACAGAATGCAAAATTTTTCGATTCAACTGGAAGATCAATTTCCATTTCAACAATATTTTACATCTAAACGGTGAAGTCTCGCATCAGTTTGTACATGAAATTTGTTAATGAATCAGACCTTATAATTTTAAGAAGGAATACTAAGAAAATTCTCTATTCTCTCTACCCACGTTAAGTTTACATTCAGTTGCTGTCCCTAAAATAGTTTTGTAACTTGTAACTGAATAGTAAAGTTACATGAAGGTTTGAGCATGGAAATTTGTAATGAATCGTACCTTCAATTTTAAGAAGGAATCTAAGAAAATTCGTTATTCCTCTCTGCCACGTTAAGTTTACATTCAGCTGCTGCCACCCAAAATAATTTTGTATCTAAATAGTAAAGTCGCATAAAGTTTGTATGTTTGTATGAAAGCGTAGCATGCAATTTTAGAAGGAATGCTACGAAAATTATGTCTCCTATCAGCTCACTTTCGTTTCTTCCACCCAACGATTAAGATAAGTATATTTATAAATCTTAGATATGTACCAGATCTGGTGACAAATCTTTCGATATAGGAGGACTTCAAAGGCAAATAGGCACATTAGCTATCGCTACCCTTATCTCTGGATATAAATTCCAGCCTGTTTTGCACGCATACCTGTATCTAAAATTCCTTTCATTACATGGATCAACCACCGAACTTTGTATTTTTATCAGGAAAGGACAGATTTCCATATATGTACTAAGCAGTAACTCAACTTTTCGTGCATTTTCCCAGGAAAGACATTCCCTTATATGTCTAGCTTAGTAACTCAACTTTTCGCTCATTTTTTGCTTTCTCGTACACAGAAATACACAAGAAAGCAGCGCAATCATCAAA